>JBCFYV010002400.1:0-55143 GCA_039000515.1 Timema cristinae
GGTTCCAACTGACTTTCCCTCCATAAATATTTTTGAAGTCATAGGGAAAACCCGTTGCCAGGGTCAATTACCTCAATATCTATTCTTGTATCAACTCGTCTTGTTGGGTTGCCATGCTGGTGCCAGGGAAAACCCAGGTTGTCGAGGTCACGAGCTATTCTTGTCCTGAGTTGTCTTGTCTGTCCGTCAACCTGGTACCCTGAAAAACCCAATGCCCGGGTCAGTGACCTCAATAACTATTCTTGTCTCGACTTGTCTTGTCGACTCGCCAAACTGCCGCCAGGTATGAGTCATCATCCTTACACGGGGTGCGGTGACCATGAATTCCAAGACTCACCACCAGGAGACACTAGCATCGGGCATCCAGGAGAAAGTGATCCAGGAGAAAGTAATCTTCCTTACACGGGGTGCGGTGAGGATCAATGTTAAACCTTATGGGAGAAAGTGGCCCAGAACTCTCAATTCAACCACTACTAGTGAGAAATAACTAGCTATACTAGAGAGAGGAGTTAAAGTTATATTGTTCGAAATCTGAATAATACTATCTATTTTGTCTAATTGATTGAATAGCTAAAAAAACTATTTAAAAATAATTGTTATAATGTTTAAACTTATTTCCCTCTTAATAATCACTAATTGTTGATGCTCTTATTATTTGCTTTTAATAAATTTCAATACTAATCTCAAATTTCTAGGTATACCCTTCATTTGAGGATTATTCTCAAGTCCAGCGTTACACTGAAAAATTACTTTAAGATTTACTCTCAAATTTTGAAGTATTTTTCTGTCAAAATTTCTTGAGGGAAACCTCCCCAACCCGATTATGTGAAAGCACCCACGCCCCGCCCCCCTCCCCCTCACGGAAAACCTGGATCCGCCCCTGAATGGGATGCACATCAGCATTCCCCTCGTCTATATACAATTATAATATAGCATCATCCTGAATGTCTTATAGCTGCAAATGAAGTAACAAATATATCGATTTACTTCCGTTGACACATGTAGTGGTCCTACAATGTCCACTCCCATTCTTTCAAAAGGGTATGCTACTTATGTAAACTCTACTTACTTGTCCCGTGTAAGTCCACGCATAGTTTTTCGATTGTCACTATCGCATTGATGTATTTACGTCCTCCCGACGAGTAGGCCACTAGTAGCGCTCGGCAACGCGTTAGTTTTGTCATTCTTCGTCCTGAAGGTCCTGCGAATAAAAATCATCGATTTTACGTAAGATATCTTCGATCCTATTTTTATGAACTACTATTCTAGGTCCTTGGAGTGTATCCATGTTGAAAATTCTATTTACTTATGATGATTTGGTTTGATCCTTCCATTCCTGGCAAAATGTATCACTCTCTTAGTCAATTATCAAATAATGATCTTCTGTGTTCAAGGTAGCTAATCTTACCTTTCTCGACATAGCGTCAACATTTCCATGTGCTATACTTGGACTATGATCGACTGTATACTTATATCCACTTAAGCACAGAGTATATCTCAAGAGTCGACTGCTTGGATTTTTAAGGTGATTCGACCAGCAAGCTTCTCCTAGAATGGACTGGCTATAACATTTTGACAGGGAATTTTTAACATGATTGAAGGGGGGTGTTGTGTTTTGAAGAGGGGGATGGGCAGGTGGAGTGGGAAAGTAAGCTGGGATTGCCAGCTCTTTGTTCACAACAGTATTGTCATAGCACTACCTCTTTTTTTTTTCGCTAATTTAGAACATGAATGGTCACTGCATGGCTCACCCGGGAGTTGTGGTCTTGAGTTTGAATCCCAGCTACTAAGATTAAAAGAATATTAATATTTTAAAATAATGAACTTAATACACGTGTCGCAAAGTATTTATTGTACTGAATATTATTAGGCCTGTATTTACAAAATGTGTTCTTAGAAGAAGAAGAAATATATTACTAGGCAATTTAATGAAATAATTTGAGTGGTGAAAGTTTAAGGGTTCTTTTGTTATTCTTTTAGCACCGAGTCGTACTAACCGTTCGCGGTATACTCATATGTACTAATTACGGTAATTAGTTAGGGATTAAGAGAGCTGAATTTAGAGGAAGTGCACTCGCATTTGCGTAGAGAGAGTGTGGGAAACAATTTATAATAAAACTTCCCTCTGTATATCTGACGTAGATCGAACCCCGATCTCCCTGTCTTTAACGCTCTAGTCTACGACGAGAATGACGCATTAGATGTCATGCTAGCACCGGAGCAGGTTTTAGAGTTCTTTATTTGTAGTAAAAAAAGTAATACTTTTCGTTGTTGTTATTATTATAATAGTTAATAGAGCTCATGATGGGCAGCTTACAAACCGGCCGGAAAGCTGTAAAAATGTTGGATTGCCACGTAGGTCAAATGACCTACAAGATTAGGACCAACTGGTCGACAAGCTTATGCATAAGAAGGCAAAGTGATCGATAGCCTACTGGTTGACCAAATAAATAAAAATATTTCAAAGCTTGAGTGTGTCAAGTGATCGACATGTTTAGGACCATGTGATAAGCTATACAACTGTTTGACATGAGAGGACCTGCTGGCATACAAAAGTCGAGATGGATTCAATGAAACAATTGACCGACAAGTCAATACATTGCAAATAACGTGTTCCACAACAAAATCGTAAACGGAAAATAGCAAGTAGTCTATGAAAACTTATTTTTTAACCAAATTTATAGCTCTAATAAATACCCACATTTGTGGTCACAAGGTCCAATGCGTCATTCGCATTCCTTATTCTGCGTATAGCTCAAACGGGGAGTGAAAAGCTAAGGAAAAAAATACCATTTTTTTTAGCCCCACGTCTTACTACCCGTTCGGGTATATACTAATTTTGTGGATTAAAATCATCATTAGTAAGGTATCAATTTTCTAAGTTGGTCTTTTTGGGTTAACCAGGTGTCTGTCGATAATTTTGTCCGCATATGCATGAGTTCAACCAGTTGGTACAAGTCATGATTTACTTGTGTAACCAGGCCCCGGGACATCAAACAATGGAGTATTATTAACCACTGGTAGAAAGGGCCCGGGATATAAAACAATAGAATATTATGAATCATTGGTAACAAGGCTCCGGGACATCAAACAATGGAGTATTATAAACCACTGGTAACCAGGCCCCGGGATATAAAACAATAGAATATTATGAACCATTGGTAACAAGGCTCCAGGACATCAAACAATGGAGTATTATAAACCAGTGGTAGCAAGGGCCCGGGATATAAAACAATAGAATATTATGAACCATTGGTAACAATGGCCCGGGATATAAAACAATAGAATATTATGAACCATTGGTAACAAGGCTCCGGGACATCAAATGATGGAGTATTATAAACCACTGGTAACCAGGCCCCGGAACAACAAACAACAGTGGGTTCCGAGTTGAAGCTGTAATTCAAACTAAGATTCTTAGTGGATAAGTTGAATGTATGTTTTAGACTGATTTTAATAGGAAGATCATTATTAGACAACTAGAAATGGATTCACTAATTCATACGTCAAATCATGTGATATAGAGCTGTACCTTTGATAAAGGCTTATACTATAATATTTACATAAGTTATAGTCTGCACTGGCTAAACTGACTACACTTTTATATCGTCAGTGCGCGTGGATATGAGATCATGAGCGAGGGACGAATCCTGGATAGCTCAGTGCTAGAACATTGACGCGCTAAGATCCCGAGTTCAATTTTATTCTATCTGAAGTGTTTTTTTTTTCAACATAACCCTCTAACTACCAGAGGGCTAGAACAAATTCTAAATATTAAACAACTCTAGAAGCTATCTGAAGTTTTTTTGGGAACAACTACCGAAGACTAGGAAAATTTCTAAATGCTAAACACCTTTGGAAGCTATCTGAAGTTTTTTCTTTGCAACATAACATCGCTACTGCCGAAGGCTAGGAAAAATTATAAGTACCAAACACCTCTAGAATCCATCTGAAGGTGTTTTTTTTTTTGCGACATAACCCCATAGCTGCCGAAGGCTAGGAAATATTCTGAATATTAAACACCTCTAGTAGCTATCAGAAGTGTTTTTTTTGGCAACATAACCCCCTAATTGCTGAAGGCTAGGAAAAATTCTAAATATTAAACACCTCTAGTAGCTCTCCGAAGTGCTTTTTATGGTTGCACAGCTCCCTAATTTGTACTTGTATCTTAATTTTGTATATTGTTTGCATCATAAATAAAGTCATGTATAGTTTGTTCATAAATTT
Source organism: Timema cristinae (assembly GCA_039000515.1). Lineage (NCBI taxonomy): Eukaryota > Metazoa > Arthropoda > Insecta > Phasmatodea > Timematidae > Timema > Timema cristinae. The sequence continues at coordinate 4,228 of JBCFYV010002400.1, forward strand.
TTGTGGAGGGTTTGAAACCCCACCTCCCCCCATATGCGGCCTTGTATGTACCTGAAAACATGGTGGATCAATGATTTCGTTATTTTAAGTTTATAACGATTCGTGTTCGATTTCGCCTTTTTGTTTCGTTTTCTTGGTTTTTATGCACATTTAATTTTTAAGGTTGAACTTAGCCATGTTCAATAAACACGCCAAATTATGTTTTTTTTTTAGAAAATGTCAAAAGAATGCAGAGTACTCATATGACATTAGATATATTTTCAAAACTTTTAAGATCTTTTTAATGTTAAATTTATAGCCAGTAATAAAAGGGAAACTCAGTTTTATACATTCATGAAGTTAATTGTAATATTCAGATAAACTATAGGTCTAAAATCAATACGCATTTTGATGTACCAAGAGATGAGCTCCTTTTGACATTTTGAGTTGAAGAATAAAACTAAGTGCCAAATTACTAGGAAGGAAAAAGAGACAAAATAAATGTAACAACTCGTCACTAAAGTAGTAAGACGCAGTGCTATATATACATATAATGCACTTAAAAGTGTGTCATTATTCGGAGACCGGGGTAGCCCGGTCCTTCCTTGGTCGGCTAGTCTGTGTTATCGGTAGGTACAGTCAAACCAAGAAGTTTCATGAAATGGACATAACAAATTTACGTTTGCATTGATCAACGCGGTGTAAATAATAAAATAAAAGAGTAGAGTTGGACTAATAAACCAAACAAATTTGAAATAATGACATTATGTACTACAAAATGATATAAAATCGAAGTATCGGGGTATGAACGAAAAGTACTTGTATAAGATCAAAAATTATGTAATTTTACAACTATTAAATAGCTTATAAATTAAAAACTAATTTGATTTAAAATATTGTAAGTACTTCATTTCATACACTTAATATGCAAGTCTAGCTAGAATAAATTTAATCCCCATACATTAACTACTTTACCTTAAAATAAGTACGCAAAATGGATAAAATAGTAAGTTTGACTACTTATAACTCGCTAACGGTAATGAATTGAAATAAATGAATCAATATTTAGAGCTTATATTTATACACTTATTAAAATAATGCAATAAAATTTTGATGGTCGGATGACCTTAAGACTAAATAGCCATTTTAATGTGGCTTGATCCATAATTACCAGAAAAGAACGCTCATAAAGATGTATACATATCTGATCACTTGCTTACTTATATATTTAGAAATAAGTGGGGTCATTACTGTTTTTAACCACAGTTCTAATGAAGTAAAAGTCTTCTGCCACCATCCCAAGCAAAATGTTTATAAAATAACTTTAAAATTAATGTTACTGTTAACATTTTGTTTGCGTTTAGGTATATAAAAAATATCCTTCTAATCATCAAGATCATTTTTTGTATTTTTATTAATATGTTTAACTTGGCATACACTTTTATTGGATAGTACGTCTCAAATTATGTTTACATTTCCATTGTGTAGCTTGATATCGTATAATTATTATTTTTAAGCTATCTTATTTTTATTTATACAAGAAATACTCGCTATTTCCTTGATTGGAATAAAGTGTTGGCTATCCCATTTTTAGTTTTATAATTTTAAACCCTTAATAGGCCAAACACTTGCCCTAAAGCATACCAGTCATAACGTCACTCTAGCTCTCTGCAGAAATAAAGTAATCTATGTAGAGTACCAATATACACGACATGAACAAGCGCCTCCTTAAAGGAAGTCCAAGAGGAAATAATGAATGTAGACACATGTCTGCAACAAGAAGGTGGTAGAATGGGTACGGTGTACCCACTAGGATTTTTATTTATGGTTACATCGTGACATTTGTAGCCACCCAAATTATTAGATAAAATCACTGCCTGTAGCCTAATAATGAAGTAGTTTATAAAAGTTTTATGTATATCTAGGTTTTGTCTAAAATTATATTGTGAACTGTGTAAAGCAATAATTGTAATTACAAGATATTTCCTCCACCTACCATGAAAACATCCTCTAATTAGCGTCTATAGGCATCCAATGATCAAAGATTTGCTGGAGATAAAAGGGTGAACCCCCTACTTTTCTTAAAAAACTTCGACACACATTCAAATATTAACTACAACTGTCGTTGCCTGGTTGATGATCAGTCTGTAAAAATATTCCAGGTGCGGAGACCCTGCACTACACAGGGGAGATAGCCCCCCCCCCTCCCCCCCCCCAAACTTCTCAAAAGTCTAGTGATACTCGAATCTCATTAGAGTCAGAGTGTTGTGAGCAATTGCTAAGAATTAGAGAGGTTAGAGGTCAATGGGAGGACTGCTGAATGTAAGGACACTGGCAGTAGTGGGAACTTTTCTTAAATAACTCTAACTATACTTATTCAACTACATCACACCGTATATTCTAAGTAGTTTCTACTCAATAAACAACTATAAGTGAACCCACACAATAATTATTTGACGCTACCTAACCCAACCCACAATGTGCCATCCTGACATATTTGTCCACGGGGTGGGGTGGGGAAGTAATTGCTAGAAGTGGATAGCTCTAATTGGACTTATTTTCACCATTTACAATAATTATAATCAATACTACAATTTGTGATAAGAGACAAACCAAGAAAGTAGTATTTATAACTTAATGTTGTAATCCTCTTCTTTCCCTAGGCTAGTATTTTATTGGATTCATAGCAACCTACAGCCGAAATTATGTTTACTAAACTTTAAACAACAAAAAGGGATTAAATGTATAAAAAAATCCTTGACATTTGTTGTTTGGGGAGCTCCTTACCAGCATCGGAGTCACTGCCTATGAGGATTCGGGGACGTGTCCCCCCCCCTCCCCGCCCCCTCAATATTTTGTCAAATGGGGAACCAAGGGATGGGCTACATTGACTTCAAGATCAGGTTGCTCGCTTGTACTATGTTAGGGTAGCTTTAGGACGTAAGAAAAATGAAAAAGAAAATTAGAAGTCTCTTGGGAAATGTTGAAAACAATGATCGCATTTTACTAGTGTCTTCAGCAGTAAGTTGAGAAGCAGAGAGAAGCTTCAGTGCTCTGTGAAAATTGAAGTCATACATGTGGTCGGTCATCAATGACACAGAAATGGCTTATTCAAGTAGCATTGTGCTTTTTCCACCAAAACATACTTAATACTGTTGACCTGGACAAAGTGGCGAAGATTTTCATATCAAACAGGGACGGGATGAAGAGAGTTTTTGGGTGAGTTTGTGATTAAATGGAAACTATAGACTTATTATGTTCCTGCTTCTAAATTAAGACAGGCTAGAGCAAGTATTCATCACATAAACTAGGCTACATATTAAATGTCATTAAAGTATTGGTGAAAAAATACACTCTAACTAAATAAATTGTTTGCACTCGCCTTTCAAAGAGTTCAATAATCAAAAGGTGGTGACGTCAGTGCCACGAGTCCCCACAAGTAAACCCCTCTCCTCTAAAATATATTTCTGAATACGGCCCTGAGATTAATTATCTATGAATTGTATTAACTTGTTTTGGTTAGGTAAGGTATGACGCACTTTAAATCGTGGAGATGATCTCCTGTTTCCGAGAATGGCGTTCACAGCTGGCATACCCTAATAATAGTGTCTAGTCTCCGGAGTACCTGAGTGGTATGGAGCAAATTAGGAATGCTCCAACTACGCTTAGTAAGTAAGAGCTATAATAGCCCATATTTTGACATACTAAGGTCGAGAAGCAATGACAATATAAGGTAGACAAATCCCCCTTAACTTAGTTTCTGAACATAAAAATGCAAGACAATAAATATTAGAGTCCAGCTATCAATAATAGTTATATAGGGATCATCCCCACGTTTCCAAGCCATGAAAGTGGTCAAATCCACCTACAAAAACAATTATAGAACAATTCAACAATAAAACAAACTAAGTTAGCTCGTCCCCAACCGCCACAGGAAATGAGACTAAGCATTTGAACAATCACTTCAATAAAGCCAGATTCTAGAAAATAGACCTAGGTGATTTGGTGGTCAAGGGGTAAGGTGTCAGACCTGCTGGGGGCCCGGAGTTCAATCCTCGGTCCCGGCACAGATTTGTCTGTTTGTCAAATCATTCCTTCATCTCTAACAAGACGTGTATTAATCACAACTTGTGAATGTGGGGAATATCAGGCCTCCACCGTGGTTTGGATTCCACGTTAAACTGTAGGTCCTCTATTTCATCTTACAATCACCCTACCATTACACATTAGCGTAAGTGCGTATAACACGAACGGGTAGTAAGACGCGGTGCTAATAGTAACAATAATAAAATAGACCTACAGCCTCTTAGGAACACCATAAAGTTAGTACATTACTCCTGTCAGAGATCATTGCACACTGAACTCATAATTTTTATGTAACAAATGATGGCTAATACATGACCTTGTACAAGTTATTTAGCTATGCTGCCAATACAAATATAATAGCCAAGTAAAATAACATCCCTGCAAATTGAGGCAATACCCTAAGTCCAGTGAGTAAGCTACTCCTAAAAGGATTATCAGTTTAAATGATTTAGTTACTTTAAACAAATCGATGGACAACGTTCCGTCCATCAAACTAAACACAAGCATAACAAAAACCTAACACATCTAAAATGAATCAAAATTTACCTCCCTAAAGGTTTTTCTCCACCTGGTTGACGATATCACCAGTACCGCTATAGACATATGCAAAGAATTGAGTAGCAGGATATGGTATTTCGAACGTGAGTTGCAGTGTGTCCTCTTAGGACGGTGATTGAATAATAAGTTCCATTTTGTGGCTTTAGCACCCAAATTTATATGATAGAAATAGCGGGTGAAGGGGAGGGGGTTAGGGAGAAATCTTGTTATCGTCTGCGTCATTTCCGTCTAGTAGAGTGGAGGGAGATGAACACGTGAGGGTTGCTTCTCTCATCTAGAAGAGTTGACAGATCACATAAGTTGCCCCCCCCCCCACCCCATCAAAATTAAAATTTAAACGTACCACCGTTTTGCACCTATTTTGCACCGTTTTGCACCCTAACCCAAGAGGTGGTACGACTGTTTATGTTAAGTGGGGGCCAAGTTAAGGGTAGCCCCCCCACTATCAAAATGTTGGATTTTTTTCATGCCATCTTAAAAGTCCTGTTTTGCACCCAAGTATGGCGTATTGCACCTGAATAGTTTTGCAAGAAAAAAAATATTTAAAACAGAAAAAGGTGGGAGGGCCAAGTTAAGTGTAGCCCCCAACTCAATAATTGGGTGTTTTTTTAATGCCAAGACAAAAGTCCTGTTTTGCACCCTAAAAGATTAGCGAGAAAAAAATATTTAAGATACAAAAAAATCAAGTCGTTGGACTCTCCTAGCGGGGGAGCAACTGGCTTGCCGTGGGAATTTTTGATATAGTATTGCCTTGTTTTTTTAGTTATTAATTGGCACCCCATATAGCTCAAAAACATATGTTACAACTTCCGAAAATCATGCGGGGAGAGGGGATGGGGGCTGGGATGTATGGCGCAGGGGGAGGGGAAATATCATGTTACTTGTTACAACATTATTGACTGTAACTTCCATAGATTTTATGATATAAAAGTCCACAGTAACTAAAATTAAAGCTAATAAATTTATCTACAATTTGGCCGACAGCATGTAATTAACTTATTATCTCCAGAAATATTAATAGACGATAAACATTTTAACTTTTTTTTCTATTAGTTTTGGTGGTAGTAAGCAAATTAATGTTTTTAGATTTACTAATGGTAACAACTATAATAGTGTGTTTAACTTAACTCTCTTTAGTTCGAGATATTTACGGCCTCCCTATCACAAACATTAAGGGGCCCAGAGGTGGCTTTCTATCCAGCAGCTATGAAAACATTAGATTAATATTCCCTCAGCAGATGTGCAAATTAATGTAATAACTTAACTTGTTCAATGTCATTATTGGCTTCGAAAAATGTTATTCTTTAAAAAATAATTGTATTTAACTCTAAATAAAAGCATTAGGAAAAATCTTTTACATTCAAGGCTTACAATAAATTAAGTGGTCTTACAAAAACTTTGTTTTGAAAAGTAAAAAATTATAAGTTGAAATATTTACTGAACCATATTTCTTATAGTAATTCACGAAAATATAGTGAATTTGCTCATACATTTGTTATTCAGTGTAGATAGAAAAAATACACAGTAAAAATAATAGAAAATTATTACTGTACGTTAGAATATTGTTTGTAAATGCTGTGTTATAAATCTAAGTCGTCACAATCACAACAGGAGCACAATTTGGAGAGAAAGTTGGTTTTTCAAGAGCATTTTATGAGCTCTAATATTTCTGAAGGTGCTGGTGTCATTTCTGTAATTTTCGGGACATAATAACCATTACTAGCTTCCCAGCTATAGCCCGGTTTAGGAGATGGTACATTTGGATGAGCAGTAAAAACATTGTTCCAAATTATGCACTGAAAAAATAGCCCTCAATATAGAGAATTTTAGAGCTGACAACTTTGGTGGCATCTTTTCGGATTCCACTTTTTTTAAATATACCACCTTGCTTCTTCCACTGTCGATGCTGTAGATCAAGGGATATAAAGTTTGCAGACTAATTTTTCTATTCTCTCTTCAACACGATCCCAAATTTCCTTTTTCTGAAGTTATTGTGGTAACACAGCCAGTGAAGGCATGAAACCCTGGCAAAGCATTGGCTTTTTGTGGACCCATTACTAGATAATTAATACTTGCTAATTGAAGTAGAACAATTAACAATGTTGGCTATCCTGTTGGTGGTGCAGGTATCAATGAGGTAACATGATCTGCAGTTATTGTCAAAGCTGTGGTTATATGAGAAATGAAGGTGGCCCATGTTGGAATAATTGAATTTCCACTCATGTGTTAACTTACACATTGTGTGCCATATTGCAGGGAAGCACCTCTGATTTTGTGGATGTCTTCCCTATAAGTCATACCTTCATGTCGGTAATATCAGAGTGGCTTACAGAAGCTGGGCTGAGGTCAGGATAAGTTTTGAATTTTAGAATCTGTTTGGATGGAATAAAACAATCTTTAATAACAGTTGAACAGTCAGGGAGGTATATAGCACAATTTCCAGACGTTTTCCACAGTTGAACTTGTGTACTGTCATCTGCTTCTTTTCGCTGATAAATGGCCAGCGCTGTGGCATATGTAATCTTTTTTTTCATTAGAGGTATCTTCCATACAATCTACAATGTCTGCTGCGAAAAATATATATCAGCTCTTGACCATATTTGCAGATAAATACGCTCCATTACTCTTCCAGACATCATCCATATCACACACTGCGATTTGAGGCTTATACCTGAGAAGACAGTTATACTTGATCGAGAAGCCCAATCCATGAAGCAGATTGATAATACTTTTGTTTCTAGTGGCTTGATAAATTGCCATTCCTATGGCAACTTTTTGAGGCTAACATTTATTGGCTGCATATTGTCAGTACATGAACAGTACACTTGTCTCTCATTGTATGTCATAGCCATAACAGTTTGTGAGATAGTCATGGCTGCTTTATTAACAGTGGTTGGTTTTCTTTCTGACGAAATTATTTCTTCTCGCCCACTAACAAGCCATCTAAAGCAGTGGTTCCCCAAGGTTACTATATAGAGGTTGCCTCGTTCCCGTAAGCACTGTGTGGACACCACATCTCGCTGCTGTGACGTCACGTGTAGCCCGGCGCTTAGACAAGCCACTAACAGCATCTACTATTCTTACTTATTTACTGCCTGTAATTAATTTGTTATTATATAATAATATACGTACTTCTACACACAGCTTTCCTAGTGCGCTTTTCTGTTTTCGTAAATTTTGTATTTTGTTCACATTATTATTAAATACGATGAAATATAGAATGTTCATTTTTACTTATAGATCAAAGTTTTACGCCAATTTATATTGCTCTCAGAGTAACGTTAGTATCTATCGCATAGCGAGTTTGAAAAAATTAAGATAATTGACAAAGATAATTTAAAACTGAATTAATCTTATTTATAAATATTCCAAACAAAATGGCTTCTCTCAATATTTCGATAAACTGACTTTAAGGGCTCCGGTCTTATGCGTAATTTTTTTTATCATATCTCCGGAACTATTTGAGATTTTAAATTATTTATCATTACAAATATGTAGATTTATTTATATTACAAATATTTTATTTAAAGTATAATTTTATAAAACCAATAACTTTCAAGCTATACGTAAATATTTATATTTTTTTAACTTTTCAAAATCAAAAGGTAAAGTATTGCGACCTTAAAAAAAACTAACCTGAAATGTTGATGGATGTTTAAACTTAAAATTAAGAGTAATTTAATAAAGGACAAAAAAAGAGAGAAAAACGATTTTGATTAAAGTTCGTATCTAGGCTTTGATTAAGATTATAAATAAACGGGATATTTTCATTTTCCCATGAAAAGGACTTTTAAGGTACTTTACAGAAGCTGAAATTTCTGTATCCCCGCAAGTATTTGAGATACTAAATAACTTTTCATTGCAAAATTGTAGTACTATTAAAAATAAAAAACTTTTATATGAAATATATTTTTATAAATCCGACAGTTTCTGAGATATTAGCAAATATATTAATACAATTTTGTGAGCTCTAGTTGTAAAGAGATACTACTTAAGTTATATCGCAATAATGCTCCAATACCATAGAGTAATTAAATATAAGTAACTTTCTCAAAATGTTTGTTATTTTTTCTTTAACCTCTTAGGAGAAATGTTTGTCAATCATGATCTTTCTCTATTTTGGACTCAATAGTCAATATTTACATTTTTTATTGGTCAAATTTATAAATGAGGAATTTAATATCAATGCGATGGGATGAAGATTTGCAACACCTAATAAAATATCGAAAATTTTAACCGGAAGTCGAAATTTTAATACAAAGTTTTGACCCTTGTGGACCCAATATTGATCTTTTTTATCGGTCCAAATATACAAATGAGGACATTAGTTCTTTAAAAATAAAACTATAACATTTAAAACCGGGACTCAAAAAATGTTTTAAATGGGTATAGGGCAATATATTCTTGGGTTTGCTAGTGTATATTATTTCGTTTCCTATGTATTACGAGTTTTGAGTTCCGTACCATTTATTTAAACAATGTATTGGAGGTGTTTACAGTGTTTTTTTTTAAATATATTGTTGTAGTTGTTGAACAATGATGTTCATTACTTTTTGTAAAATTTCTGGTATAAAACCTTCCATTTCCTCTCTATTTATAACCTCAGATTTTACAGTCATTGTGATGCGCCATGAGTACTCTCTTTCTTTAAGTTATCCCCACAAAATAAAGTCAGAATATGACAGCTCCAGGAATATCGCAGGCCATTGCACATTACCAATCCAAGAGATCAAGCGACCCACAAACATTTCACGTAGAACTGCTATGCTTTGTCTTGCAATATATACCATGGCACCGTCTTGTTGAATTCTCATATTGTTCAAGTTGAGGCTGAAAGAAAGTTTTGTTTCACACCAGCAATTTTAAAAAAAGTAATGAACAGTTTTGTTCAACTACTACAACAGTGTATAGAGAAAAAGTAGATACCTTGAAGAGATTATTTTTAAAACAAATTGAATATCCATTTTCATAATCCAAGACTGAGATATATTTAATATGGTTAGTAAATAAATGGTTTGAGTTTTCAAAAGAAAGTTATTTTATTTCCAAACTAGATACCTTCCCGCGCCCTACCATGTATAGTTCGTAATATTTATATATTTCATTAAAACCATTCGAAAAATAATAAAACTCATGCCATAGAAAAATACACACTCGCTGGTGCACACACGTATACGACTCAAATACGAATTAATAACCAAACATTAACTATATAATATTTGTGAAAATTACTGATAATTAAGAGACTATTTCATGAAAACACCGAACATCACGCATATAAACTGGCAGTACAATACACAATAAATAGACTACCTACCATGCGGACTGTAGCGGCAAACGGGCTACGAGTGACGTAGTGCGCAAATCGATGCGCGAGCGAACGAGGCAACCTCTATATAGTAACCTTGGTGGTTCCCAACTTTTTGTGGCCCATCTCCCCTTTCTGGAGGTTGACTAAAACCTATCGCCCCCTTTTCATTTTCATTGTATGCCTAATTTTAATTTAAAGTAAAGTGTAAATAATAAAGCGGTTTTATTATTTTAAAATTTTTATTACCGTATATAAAAACAACCAAAGCAGTATTATCCGGTCACTCTTAAATAAAATAGAAAAAAAAAATTAAAATGTACATTTTTTACAAATTTTTTTTTAAGAACAAAGAAGTGAAATAATTAACTAAGATCATTGACAGTCATTTAAAAAACGAGTACATGTTTTCATTTTTAAATTGGAATTTGGAAGAATTAAGAAAGTTGACAGTTAAAATTTGAAAAAATAAATGAAAGTTTGAAAACTTTGTTATTGTTTTATTTTACCTTTTCAATGGCTGCCTTGTGCTTGGTAGATTTCAGTTAAAGCTTGAATATCCGGCTCTATGTTCGTCAAGTTCAGGCGCAAGTCTCCTTTGAGGCAAATGTCCAACTTATTTCTCTGTTTTGTGAGGAGCTGGACAACAGAACTAAATCCTTTTTCAACTAAATATGCTGATGGGAACGAGATGAGAAGTGGTTCAGTTTTTCCCCACAGTTGTGGATAAGTGTCGATAAGCTTCGCCCATACTAACTCGTAACTTCTCTGCTTGAAAATGATTTTCACCTCACAGTCATACTTCAGATCTAGAAACTCTGTCTGCAAAGAGTTATCAAGCTTATCCACAGCTTCAAATGAGAATGGATCTAGAATCCAATCCGGAATTTGTAACTTGGTCAAATCTTCAAATCTTGATTCCATGTCAGTTTTTATCTGGTCAAGGTGATCAGTAAAAATTAGGATTTTTTCTTCTGGGAGTTCAGGAGTCTCGTTATCTGACACTGAACACTTTTTAAGGGTCGGAAACTGAATCAGCTCTTTGCAGCCAATATTTACCTTGTGAATATCATACTTGGCGATGAATGATGAAATAATTCCTTTGGCTTTGATAAGGTTCATCTTGTTTCCTTGAAGCCTTATATTGACTTTGTTCATTTTTTCAAAAATATCTATAAAGTATGCAAGTTACAACTTGCGTTGCTTCAAATTCTTACTTAAATCAGGATCAGACGTGTCGAGAATCTCAGTAACTGTGTCAAATAATTCGAAGAAATGGCACAAACAGTTTCCTTTGGAAAGCCACCTCACGGCCTATCTAGAAACAAGCGTTCGAATTCCTCATCATTTTCATGGCAAAGTTGTTTGAACAGATGGTCATTGAGGGAATTAGCTTTGATCTTGTTGACACCAGTAATAACCAATTGCAGGGTTTCATGCAGGACACCAACCAATTTTTTTCGCAGCTAAGTGTTGACGATGAATGACACAGTGAATAGTGATGACCTCTGGCACTTCTTTCTTAAGGTGGGATAGAAACCTAGCATGACGACCTGACATGGCAGGAGCACCGTCTGTTGCACAAGTGCTCACGTTTGTTAGGGGAATCTCTTTTTTCTCAAAATAATCTTGCACCACTTTAAAAATCAACGATCCCTTCGTATCAGTGATCAAAGTTCTAGCAAACCACATTTCCTTGGTAATTTCTTTTTGTTCATTGATAAACCTCACATAAGCTAATAAAATTGCTTTGTTATCAATCACAGTTGATTCATCAATCTGCAATCCAAATTTACTTTTTTTCAACAAATTGATGAGTTTGGATTCAACGTCCGTGGCCATTTTGTCAATTCAACTGGAAACAGTATTGTTGCTCAAAGGAACCAATTGACTTATCTTATTACTAGGGCCCTCTCCTAGTATGATATCAATAATTTTTTTGGTAGCCGCCAGCCGGTAAAACAAGAGTTTTGCCAACTGTGTGAGGTTTACCACATTTAGCGATCAATAAAGACACCTCGTAAGAAGCAAGAAGACCTTTGTCAAGATCGGTTGCTCGTTTTTTAAATAATTCACTCACATTATGCCATTTATCAGCTTTAGCTTTGAGGTTTTAAAATAACTAAGTTCTTTACTCACTTTATCACTGTGTACTCTTGATAAATGATCTTTCATTTGCGAAGGCTTCATGGCTTCATTACTAGTAAATGTTTTATCATACAGAAGACAATGTGGAAATTGCACATTTTGTGGTGACGCGATAAAACCGAATTTTAAATACTCAGATGAGTATTGACGACACTTCTTCTTTTTTTAATCCATTGTGCATGAACTCCTATACTTCAAAACAAACGCACAAAAACAGAAAATACATGCACAAAAACTGATGGTGAGGCACACAAAGGCTAGTGAAGACTGAAGACGAATGTAGGTCAATGGCAAGTGTGTTGTGATGGAAGGAGGGGGAGGGGGTTGAGTCACCAGTCAGCTGCGCTGAGCAACAACAGATGGGCACTGTGGAGAGGGGTGAGTGCTGTGAACTCGCCGGCTGAGAATAGCCAGTGACTCGTGCTACCAGGCAACTTCTACTGTAGAGTACTATTTTAATTTTTCCTCCTTTGAATACTCATCACCCCCACTTATTTATCGCCCCCTGATAATCCAAATTGCCCACTTGGGGGCGATCGCCCCCAGGTTGGGAACCACTGATCTAAAGAATGCATACACTTTACGTGGAATGAAGTACTTAGGCGTGTGCCTTTTTCCTTTGAACTTCCATTGTTGAGCGTAATTTATCCACTTTCAGAATAAAAGAGCTGCATAATCAAGAAGCCGTGTGTTCACATCCGTATCATTACCACAATGATATTTAGCATAGATAGAAACATTTTTTTCTAAATAAGCTATTTCTGGTTAGTTTCTTCGAGCTGGTCAGTAGAATTCAACATCACCAATGCTGTCAATGAGTATTTGCTTTATTTGTTTCAGAGATATCCTAGGATAAACCATGTTGTTCATTGCCCGTATGTTTTCATAAGGGGTTTGGATGACAGACATATTTATAGCCCACTTTTGTAGACATTCAAGAATGATACTGATAAATTCAATTTATGCTGCAGCTTATGTTGTAGAGTCTTTACACGTAGTGTTCGTAGCCTGCCTTAGCATATTACTTACATATTAGTAATATGCTTTCAAGTATATGAGGGCACGAAGGGGTAATGTGTATGTGTGTGTGTTCCCCCTCCCCTGAACCCTCTCCCGCCCCTCCCGCGGCGTGGACTCCAGGCGCGCACTATCTCTCTCTCTCTCCTCCTCCTCTCTCCTCCTCCTCCTCTCTCCTCCTCTCTCTCTCTCTCTCTCTCTCAGAGTGAGAGGTAGGGTTTTTTGGTATAGCCCCCTTCCCTCGAACAGTTTTTTTCAGAGCTGTCTGGAAACATACATATCTTCCTTATTATAAATGATCTTTTTGCTCTGAATGAAACATACATATCCCTCTTATTATAAAAGACCATAACCTTAAATGGATACTCTTTTATTTCTATGTAATATGATCAAGGACTTAAATAAATAGTACAACTTTTTTATTTAGCGAGTATATTCTTAAGATTGTGATGATACACACATACACATATACTTATATATAAATTCTTTCTCTCTCTCGGAAAAAAAATATAATCTTTCACTCGATGCATACAAAAAATCTCTTTCTCTAAAGTCTTGTCTAACATGTACATACATCATAGAACACGTACTCGCGAACGCTTCACCAATTGAACAGCTCGTACTCGCCTTCACCTAGATATATCAGTCCTCTCTGTGAAGCGTTAAAGCGACTCCTGTAACGAGCACCAAAGTTTTTACCCGGAAGATGTACTCTGCCCACATAGTCTAGCGTTATGATGTTAGGTTCGTCTTCATCCTCGCTGACCTCTTCGTCTCCTTCTAGACGACGGACGTTGTACGTTCGATACTTTTCAAGTTCGGATATGCTCTTAACCCGATCGAGTTCCTCACGCTCGATTCGATCCAACTCGACGCACAAAGCGTTTTCCTCCTCGTCCCCGGGGAAAGCTGTAGAACTGCGTTCGCCGGACCAACTCGATTCCCGGAGAATTTTAGGGTCGTCCCCTTCCTTGAGATTGTAGACCGGGCAAGCGGTAGAACAGCGTTCGACAGACTGACTCGATTCCCACATTCCGGGATTATGGCATCCGAGCCAGTGCACGGAAGAATCGCAGCACTCGCTGTAACCTTTGTCGACCCTCGCGATGTGGTATTCTAAACCGCCGTTCGAGATCTTAATATCGCTCATGTCCTCCAGACGGTAACCCAACTGCCTAAACATGTTGAATGAGATACGTCTCCCTACCTCGCAGCCGCTTTATACGCTCGGGATGGAGGGGGACGCGCCCTCTCCTCCTTCTACACTATATCCTTCGCTTCGATCCACGAATTGTGAGACGAGTCGAACCCTAACCATTTGACGTATACTCTATTTCCAGAACGTTTGACTATCTTCTCTACAAGGTAAACATCCGGATACGAAGTCTTTCTAAGCTCCTTACCGTAGAAACCTCCCGTGATAGGATTACCTTTCATATCTTCGAGTAGGAAGGTCCTGGGATTATTCTTGACGACGTTACGTATTTTAAACAGTTTGGTCGACCAGTTCACGGTATAACCCTTTTCGAAAACGTCCTTATACTTGCTGATACGAACTATGTCGCCCACTTTAAAAATGTTCGGTGTGGAATCTAAGATCTTGAAACGTTTATAGACGGTATGCAAAAGTCTATCGTCCTTGACGTCTATAGGTCTCATCTTTATGGTCGAATGTACCGTACGGTTGTATTCGTCCAGTAAGGAATCGATTATATCGATCCATTGATAGGATCCTTTAGCCGTGAACCTCCTCCACATCATGTTCTTGAGAGTACGATTAAATCGTTACACGACCCTAGCCTTGACGTTGCTGTATGTCGAATAATGATTGATCCTCTTTCTCTTCATGAGCGTTTTGAATTCCACGTTGTAAAACTCTGTACCAATATCCGTTTGGAGATGACGTACGGGAGGTAAACCTTTGTCGGTCACCTTGTCGAGGAGGGAAGCCATTACGGCGCTGACATTCTTACCCGTCTTAGTCTTGACGGGTGCGGCCCAAGCCCTCTTGGAATACAGGTCAATGACGGTGAGAAGGTACTTGAAGCCCTTATTCGATCCTGAGTAGGGTATCATCTCCACCAGATCGGCTTGAAGGAGCTCGTTCAAGCCTCGTACGCTAACATATCTTCAAGGAAATCGTCGTCTTGCAGGACGATGAAGTTCGCGCTCAATTTCCCGCTTGACGCTGGACATGATTGGGATAAAATACCGAAGAGATGAACGTCTTTATACGATGATTCCGGCCTCGCGTGATTCCTCAATGATAGAAACGATCTCGTTCTCGTGAGTGGAATGACCGACCTCGGTAGATGCGTGCAAGAGTCGTAATCGATCGACCAATTCGTTAGGATCGTCCCAATAGGTATAATCGACCCTTCTTCCTGTCTCCATCTTGTATAAACCCTCACCCTTAAGCTCCTCCTCAAACATAGGTTTGATGATTAACGAATACTTTGATCCAGCTCGCATCTTGATACAAGCGTACGGCTCGTTTCTCAACCGATGCGCGTTCGTTTCTTCGAGCATAGATTTGTATACTTTCAGATCGTCCTTAGTATAATGCACAGGTGCTCTTCTGAAGAGTAATTCTTATAGTCCTCGAATATACGGCATCGTCTTATTGTTAAGGAGTATTGTACCGTCTCTCCCGTTGAATACGATACGGCTATCTCCGAGATTGGTAGAGTCACCTTCATGACGGACTCCGTAGGTCTTATCGGAATGCGCGTGAGATGAATAAAGATAAGTATCCAATAGATGGTTGTTTTGCTAACTCTCATGTAAGGCTTCTGCCTCCTCGGGTTTGGGTTCGGCGAGCGCCTTCGCCATCTTGTTTAGAGGATCCGTGATAGGTTTGAACGTTTCATTCGCGACGTGCTCTGACTCGAGTCGGGCATCACGTAGTTGCTTATACTTTCGTTTAATAATCTTACTGGTGACCTGGTGGTCTAGGGGTAAGGTGTCAGACTTCTATGCTGGCGGCCGGGGTTCAATCCTCGGTCCCGGCAATGATTTATCTGATTACCAAACCCTTCCTTCACCTCTGACAAGACATCTTGTGAATGTGAGGAATGCCAGGTCTCCACCGTGGTTTGGATTCCACGTTAAACTGTAAGTCCTTCATTTCATCTCACAATCACCCTACTATTACACATTAGCGTAAGTGCGTATAACCCGAACGGGTAGTAAGACGCGGTGCTAATAATAATAATAATAATCTTACTCGCTTTTATGATATCCTCAGTGACCTTCGCCGACATGATGTAAGGTGTGAATGTCTCTTACCGTGAAGAAACGGTTCATTATATCTAAACGTAAGTAAAACCTAATACTACGTGTAAAATCTGAGACGTCGTCGGGCGTTTTTCTATCATGAAAGATATAGAGTCGTCTTTGGACACCTCGAAAGGTGGATCGTCGATAATTTTAAGATTCAACAAGCAAATAATATCTTTCAAGTTCATGATCATCGTTGAAACGATGCCCGCTCTCTTTAACTTATAACCACGTTCACCTGTTAGAGTCAATTCGAAATATCTCGTATCTTTCCACATAGGTTTTGAATTCAAGTAGATGTAGATGAAACTACGATTGACCGTAGAGTCTACATAAGCTTTAGGCACCACGTCCGAAGGTAATGAGGGCATAACTATGTTCCGCAAAACTAGACCACCTGCATCGTAAAGCCGTTCGGTATCTGTCTCCTTTACGTATACTATACCTCTCGCTATCAAATCGTTGTAAATGGTTCGTTGTATCACGAAAGTTTCCTCTAGGCTTAGCAGCTTTGAACCTAAAGCGTCAAGCGTCGTTTTATTTTCATCGAGACGATCTTGAGTCAGTTTCCGCACCTCCTCCATCCCTTGACGACTACTCTTCTCAAAGTCGGCGTATTTTATTCGATCGTTCTCCAAATCCTCGATCAACGATTCCATCTGTCCTTTGATGACGTCCTTGGTGGTGTTGAGGGCGACTATCTGCTCGTTACTATGTCTCGCATCCATCCTATCGACGTAATACTTGTTACAGACATCCTTAGATGCGCTGGGCGCCTCCACGTTGGCGATCCTCTTCAATCTAGCGTCGTAATAGCCTTGAGAGTTTAGAGTCAGATTTCCTTCCGTCTTGACGAGAGATCTATATTTGTGCAGACTATGGCCGAATTTAGATATGGACGACATGATGTCTTATCACGTACTGAATATACGTGCTTGTCAATCGTGCAAGATAAAGGAATCGAACCCGTAGCAATATCGTCCTTTATCAATCTCATGATCTTTGCTCACCACCAGAAAATCGTACTTGTGTTTTTTCCAACACACTGAGCATACCTCCTTAATTTTTTGGAATGTCATATCTGCGTTCACGTGATCGTCGTAGACGTGTCTCAGATTCGTATCGTCCATCCTGAATAGGATGAGAAGATTTGCGTTATCTCTCAACATCTGTTTCGGAATGCGCGAGTACGTCTGACAGAGATAGAAACAGTCTATAGCCTTATGTCTACCCATACTGAAATAAGCCTGTATATTAAACTGTTTATCGCAAGCGACGTTGTCGAAAATGAATACAGAGTCGGGTTCGGCCTCGGACGGAGGGATAATTTCCGCGTTGTTGGAATACGGGAAATAGCCCATACCTTCGACGAGCGAGAGAACCTTTGATAAACGTTGATACTTGGGCTGGTACAACGATTTAGAGTAAACGTACACGTTCTTGAAGCGTAGACCGCTAGGTTCCTCCAACAGGCTGATCATGGCGTTGGTTTTACCGCAATTCGAAGGTTCGCAGATGATGCAGCGGATAGTATCAGGTAACAACGTACCGTGTCTCTGAGGTAAAGCTCCACCCTCATCATGATCGTTGTTGTGTACAGTTAAAGAATCTGTCTGTTTCTCGAGCCGCATGTTGACTACTTCATCTATATAATGCGCGCACCTATATAAATGCGAATCAGTACGTGTCATGAGTCGAAGAAGAGGGGGAGGATTGTTGGATAAGATAATCAATAATCTACCGTTTGAAGCGCATATACCTGGATACCAGTACTGCGGGCCGGGGACAAAGTTGGAAAAACGATTGAAACGAGGCGATCCCGGAATAAACGAGTTAGACCAGTACTGTAAAGAACACGATATCGCCTACTCCAAGGTGAAAGATCTTGCAGGACGTCATACTGCAGATCGTGAACTTATCGAGAAATCGTGGAAAAGATTACTCGCGCCTGACTCAAAGTTGAGTGAGAAAGCCGCCGCGTGGGGGTCACCAACGCAATGAAAGCTAAAGTCAAGATGGGTTCAGGTCTAAAGAAGAAGAAGAAAACTCAATATCGTCAACGGCGAGCTACTACTACTAGACGCCGTAAGAAGAAGGGAGGAATTCTACCTATACTACCTTTGAATGCAGCGCTTGGAGCCGTCGCCGGAGGAGCCGCAGGAATCACGAAGGCTGTACAAAGTGCGAAGGCGAATACGAAACAATTGAACGAGATTAAGAGACATAATCGTACGCTCGAAGCTATCGCCATGGGGAAAGGCATGTATCTACGACCTTACCCGAAAAGAAAATGACTACCTAAACGTGCCCTTACTGAAACGGATCTGCGCAAGTACGCCGCCGAGTGAAAAATCCCCTTCTTTAGAGGAGTATTTGCGAGAGACGCTTTACCTAGCGGTCCTCCTTGGAAGATAGAAAACGCCATCATCAATCTTGATGATGATAGCGGTAAGGGTACGCATTGGGTGGCGTATAAGAAAAACGGTGGATGGGCTGATTATTTCGATAGTTTCGGTGATCTAAGGCCGCCGCTCGAACTTGTCCGATATCTCGGAGGAATACCCATCACCTATAATCATACTCGGTATCAAGAGTACGGTACCGTTTTATGCGGTCATCTTTGTTTAGCTTTCCTTAAATACTCGCGTTGACGTTCGATATTAGTAAATATGTTTATGACGCTTACACTGACGGGTCAGAGTTTGAATCTGACAGAGAACTACTTTCCGCATATCCTGCTCGGAGAAGAGAATCGTGAAGATAAAAGGTTCATCGGACTGATCAATCGGGCCACGTTCAATTCCATACCGAACATTGACGAACGTAATAATAAATTTTATTGTGACGGTAAAGAGTATACAGTCCCTCCGGGCACCTATGAACTTGAGGCGTTGGATCGATTCTTGCGAAGGGAAGTCCCGAGTAACGTAAAGCTCTCGATTATCGGTGACCCTATCACTTTAAAGAGCTATATCACTTGCAATAAACCTATCGACTTTACCCGACCTGGCACGTTTGCATCCTTGCTAGGGTTCGACTCGGTCATACTTCCTGCGGGGAAGACGCACATATCTACCAATCCTGTGAATATTCTTCACGTGAACGTGATCCGCGTAGAATGTAGTCTCGCTAGCGGAGCTTACGTCAACGGAGAACCGAGTCATACCTTGCACGAGTTCAGCATGACCGTCCCGCCGGGCTATAAGATAGTGGAAGCGCCTAACAATATCATTTACCTTCCGGTAACGAATCGAGTAATAGAGTCTATCGCGGTACGGCTTGTTGACGAACGAGGCGATATCATCAACTTTAGAGACGAGACGATATCGCTACGTCTGCATCTGAAACGAGTCGGTGGAGATGGGACTTGTACTAGATAAAACAAGACGGCGAAGTCTTCCTCGAAACATTGAGAGAAGGACAGTGAAAGTGTTAACACCTGCAAATAAACTCTATTTAAGACGTCTAGGCTACTCGTTACGAAAATAATGGATGAAGCCGCAGATATTCTGAACATTGGGGAGTCTGGCTCTTTCGATACGGCCTTGAGCAGTTTCCAGTATCATTCCTACTCCTCGTATATTCCCGGCCCGTTAGCTAACGGGAACGAGCTTAGGATATCTATCCAACAAGAAGGGTTATGCACGTTACCTCACCGCTCTCTGCTGCATATCAAAGGACGACTACTTTTGAATACGGGAGAACCTAGAAGTACTTCGAGGATTGTTAATAACGGAATACTGCATCTATTCTCAAGAATCGCCTATGAGATCAACGGGATAGAGATTGATCAATCGAGAGATGTGGGTATTTCGACTCAGCTTAAAAACTATCTATCTATAAGGAATGGTTGACAGACTCATCTTTCAAACGCTGGTTGGAATTTTGAAGGAGTTCACGTACATGCTGAAACAGGCATCTTTGACGTATGCATCTCTTTACGTCTCATACTAGGTTTCGTTGAAGACTATTCCCGAATACTGATCAACGCGAAACAAGAGCTGGTGCTAGTTCGTTCGACCGGTGACAACAACGCTTTATAAAGAGCCCCACCTCCTGCCGCAGAGACGCCCTCTAGGATCGAGTTAAGTAAAATATCTTGGCTTGTACCGCATATAAACACTGACGATATCAATCGTCTCAACCTGCTTAATTTCATCAAGAGCGGGAGGATCATCGAGCTGCCTTTCCGTACTTGGGAATTGTACGAGTACCCTAACGTACCTACCTCTAATCAACATGATTGGACCGTGAAAACGTCAACTTTGCTGGAAAAACTTCGTTACGTTGTTTTCGCGCTTCAGACCGGGCGGAACGATACGACGGCTGCAGATAGAAGTATTTTCGACCATTGTAATTTACGTAATGCTAAACTCTATCTAAATTCTAACATGTACCCTTATGAGGATATGAACTTGAACTTTAGACAAGATTCCTTCTCGAAATTATACGAAGACTACGCCAATTTCCAGACTTCGTACTACGGAACGAGCGCCTCTTTACCTTTACTTGACCCTTCCCATTTCAAGTCTCACGCACCCATCGTCGTGTTCGATGCTAGCCGACAGGAAGATACTCTCAAGGACGGCATGGTGACGTGTCGTATAACGTTCGAGACGGAGGAAAATATCCCGGTAAATACCAAGGCATTTTGTTTAATCATACACGATAGAGTTGTCCGCTATAACCCTTCAAGCAGTGACGTTAGCAAGATGACATCATAAATGAGACAACATTGTACAATATCGGCAACCTCCCCGCGCTGAACTGGAGGGGGGTGGAAAGTTCAGTACACATTAATCTATATTAAAGGAACTGGGAAGATAAGTCGGCTACAGAGTATCATCAACGCTGATAGTGACAAGTACAAAGCTAAAAAACACGAGTGTTCCTGTACCTGTAAAAAATGTCCGACTGCTCAGCGAATGGTTTAAGAATTTTAAGTTTGATCGGACAAAACTTTTGCGATCTGACCAAGAGTGCGATGCGGAACAATACGAGTTCGGTTATTCCTGCTTTGCTTCATATGATAGTCTTGATAAACGAGTATAAAGAGTATATTTATTTCAATAAGTTATCATGCTTCTGCGGTCAAGACGAGGTTGACACGGTCAGACGGAAGAAGATAACTACTGACGCTTCTAAACGTTCGCTTGGAAAGAAGAATAAAACTTCTGAGGAAACGAACGAGGAGCCTACGAAGAAGAAGCTGCGAGACGAGTTGAGCGAACACTTTTAATCTAAAAAAAACTTTTTCACAGCTACTTGCAATGTATTAAACTTTTTAATGATTATTACCGTATAAGTTTAATATTTTCACAGCTACTTGCAATGTATTAAAGATTATGTATAAGTTTAATAATGAGGTATACTTTTTAGCGATTATTCTTTGTATAAGTTTATTACTCTTTCTTTTGTATAAGTCTAATAATAAGGCAAACTTTTTAACGATTAATACTGTATAAGTTTATTCTTTTCTTAGAAATGTAACGAGCTTTTTTTTAAATAAAAAAAGAATTAACAATTAACACTTTTTCTTTTGTATTCTTTACATCTATAAAAAAGGGTAAGGATGAGTAGGGTGCAATGTACCATCATTTGTGTATGACGTGAATATGAATACTCTCTATACCTTTGGTTTTTATTATTTACTTGGTTAAAGGTAAAAAAAATTCCAAGGCCAGGGTTGTAA
Source organism: Timema cristinae (assembly GCA_039000515.1). Taxonomy (NCBI): domain Eukaryota; kingdom Metazoa; phylum Arthropoda; class Insecta; order Phasmatodea; family Timematidae; genus Timema; species Timema cristinae. Next base: position 26,295 of record JBCFYV010002400.1, read on the forward strand.
TCCCGACTGTAACTGGTTATTGTACCAGACTGTTCTCTGAGAGGTCCAGGTTGTAATCTCGACTGTTACCTTATGTTATTGTACCAGATTGTTCTCCGAGAGGTCCAGGTTGTAATCCCGACTTTAACTGGTTATTGTACCAGACTGTTCTCTGAGAGGTCCAGGTTGTAATCCCGACTGTAGCTGGTTATTGTACCATACTGTTCTCTGAGAGGTCCAGGTTGTAATCTCGACTGTCACCTTATGTTATTGTACCAGACTGTTCTCTGAGAGGCTTAGGTTGTAATCCCGACTGTAGCTGGTTATTGTACCAGACTGTTCTCTGAGAGGTCCAGGTTGTAATCCCGACTGTATCTGGTTATTGTACCAGACTGTTCTCTGAGAGGTCCAGGTTGTAATCCCGACTGTCACCTTATGTTATTGTACCAGACTGTTCTATGAGAGGTCCAGGTTGTAATCCCGACTGTATCTAGTTATTGTACCAGACTGTTCTCTGAGAGGTCCAGGTTGTAATCCCGACTGTATCTGGTTATTGTACCAGACTGTTCTCTAAGAGGTCTGGGTTGTAATCCCGACTGTATCTGGTTATTGTACCAGACTGTTCTCTGAGAGGTCCAGGTTGTAATCCCCACTGTATCTGGTTATTGTACCAGACTGTTCTCTGAGAGGTCCAGGTTGTAATCCCGACTGTTACCTTATGTAATTGAACCAGACTGTTCTCTGAGAGGTCCAGGTTGTAATCCCGACTGTATCTGGTTATTGTACCAGACTGTTCTCTGAGAGGTCCAGGTTGTAATCCCGACTGTCACCTTATGTTATTGTACCAGACTGTTCTCTGAGAGGTCCAGGTTGTAATCCCGACTGTATCTGGTTATTGTACCAGACTGTTCTCTGAGAGGTCCAGGTTGTAATCCCGACTGTAGCTGGTGATTGTACCAGACTGTTCTCTGAGAGGTCCAGGTTGTAATCCCAACTGTTACCTTATGTTATTGTACCAGACTGTTCTCTGACAGGTCCAGGTTGTAATCCCGACTGTTACCTTATGTTATTGTACCAGACTGTTCTCTGAGAGGTCCGGGTTGTAATCCCGACTGTATCTGGTTATTGTACCAGACTGTTCTCTGAGAGGTCCAGGTTGTAATCCCGACTGTCACCTTATGTTATTGTACCAGACTGTTCTCTGAGAGGTCCAGGTTGTAATCCCGACTGTTACCTTATGTTATTGTACCAGACTGTTCTCTGAGAGGTCCAGGTTGTAATCCCGACTGTTACCTTATGTTATTGTACCAGACTGTTCTCTGAGAGGTACAGGTTGTAATCCCGACTGTATCTGGTTATTGTACTAGACTGTTCTCTGAGAGGTCCAGGTTGTAATCCCGACTGTTACCTTATGTTATTGTACCAGATTGTTCTCTGAGAGGTCCAGGTTGTAATCCCGACTGTATCTGGTTATTGTACCAGACTGTTCTCTGAGAGGTCCAGGTTGTAATCCCGACTGTTACCTTATGTTATTGTACCAGACTGTTCTCTGAGAGGTCCAGGTTGTAATCCTGACTGTATCTGGTTATTGTACAAGACTGTTCTCTGAGAGGTCCAGGTTGTAATCCCGACTGTCACCTTATGTTATTGTACCAGACTGTTCTCTGAGAGGTCCAGGTTGTAACCCCTACTGTCACCTTATGTTATTGTACCAGACTGTTCTCTGAGAGGTCCAGGTTGTAATCCCGACTGTATCTGGTTATTGTACCAGACTGTTCTCTGAGAGGTCCAGGTTGTTATCCCGACTGTATCTGGTTATTGTACCAGATTGTTCTCTGAGAGGTCCAGGTTGTAATCCCGACTGTTACCTTATGTTATTGTACCAGATTGTTCTCCGAGAGGTCCAGGTTTTAATCGCGACTTTAACTGGTTATTGTACCAGACTGTTCTCTGAGAGGTCCAGGTTGTAATCCCGACTGTATCTGGTTATTGTACCAGACTGTTCTCTGAGAGGTCCAGGTTGTAATCCCGACTGTCACCTTATGTTATTGTACCAGACTGTTCTATGAGAGGTCCAGGTTGTAGGCCCCACTGTATCTAGTTATTGTAGCAGACTGTTCTCTGAGAGGTCCAGGTTGTAATCCCGATTGTATCTGGTTATTGTACCAGACTGTTCTCTGAGAGGTCTGGGTTGTAATCCCGACTGTATCTGGTTATTGTACCAGACTGTTCTCTGAGAGGTCCAGGTTGTAATCCCGACTGTATCTGGTTATTGTACCAGACTGTTCTCTGAGAGGTCCAGGTTGTAATCCCGACTGTCACCTTATGTTATTGTACCAGACTGTTCTCTGAGAGGTCCAGGTTGTAATCCCGACTGTAGCTGGTTATTGTACCATACTGTTCTCTGAGAGGTCCAGGTTGTAATCTCGACTGTCACCTTATGTTATTGTACCAGACTGTTCTCTGAGAGGCTTAGGTTGTAATCCCGACTGTAGCTGGTTATTGTACCAGACTGTTCTCTGAGAGGTCCAGGTTGTAATCCCGACTGTATCTGGTTATTGTACCAGACTGTTCTCTGAGAGGTCCAGGTTGTAATCCCGACTGTCACCTTATGTTATTGTACCAGACTGTTCTATGAGAGGTCCAGGTTGTAATCCCGACTGTATCTAGTTATTGTACCAGACTGTTCTCTGAGAGGTCCAGGTTGTAATCCCGACTGTATCTGGTTATTGTACCAGACTGTTCTCTAAGAGGTCTGGGTTGTAATCCCGACTGTTACCTTATGTTATTGTACCAGACTGTTCTCTGACAGGTCCAGGTTGTAATCCCGACTGTTACCTTATGTTATTGTACCAGACTGTTCTCTGAGAGGTCCGGGTTGTAATCCCGACTGTATCTGGTTATTGTACCAGACTGTTCTCTGAGAGGTCCAGGTTGTAATCCCGACTGTCACCTTATGTTATTGTACCAGACTGTTCTCTGAGAGGTCCAGGTTGTAATCCGACTGTTACCTTATGTTATTGTACCAGACTGTTCTCTGAGAGGTCCAGGTTGTAATCCCGACTGTTACCTTATGTTATTGTACCAGACTGTTCTCTGAGAGGTACAGGTTGTAATCCCGACTGTATCTGGTTATTGTACTAGACTGTTCTCTGAGAGGTCCAGGTTGTAATCCCGACTGTTACCTTATGTTATTGTACCAGATTGTTCTCCGAGAGGTCCAGGTTTTAATCGCGACTTTAACTGGTTATTGTACCAGACTGTTCTCTGAGAGGTCCAGGTTGTAATCCCGACTGTAGCTGGTTATTGTACCAGACTGTTCTCTGAGAGGTCCAGGTTGTAATCTCGACTGTCACTTATGTTATTGTACCAGACTGTTCTCTGAGAGGCTTAGGTTGTAATCCCGACTGTAGCTGGTTATTGTACCAGACTGTTCTCTGAGAGGTCCAGGTTGTAATCCCGACTGTATCTGGTTATTGTACCAGACTGTTCTCTGAGAGGTCCAGGTTGTAATCCCGACTGTCACCTTTGTTATTGTACCAGACTGTTCTATGAGAGGTCCAGGTTGTAGGCCCGACTGTATCTAGTTATTGTAGCAGACTGTTCTCTGAGAGGTCCAGGTTGTAATCCGATTGTATCTGGTTATTGTACCAGACTGTTCTCTGAGAGGTCTGGGTTGTAATCCCGACTGTATCTGGTTATTGTACCAGACTGTTCTCTGAGAGGTCCAGGTTGTAATCCCGACTGTATTGGTTATTGTACCAGACTGTTCTCTGAGAGGTCCAGGTTGTAATCCCGACTGTCACCTTATGTTATTGTACCAGACTGTTCTCTGAGAGGTCCAGGTTGTAATCCCGATTGTATCTGGTTATTGTACCAGACTGTTCTCTGAGAGGTCTGGGTTGTAATCCGACTGTATCTGGTTATTGTACCAGACTGTTCTCTGAGAGGTCCAGGTTGTAATCCCGACTGTATCTGGTTATTGTACCAGACTGTTCTCTGAGAGGTCCAGGTTGTAATCCCGACTGTCACCTTATGTTATTGTACCAGACTGTTCTCTGAGAGGTCCAGGTTGTAATCCCGACTGTATCTGGTTATTGTACCAGACTGTTCTCTGAGAGGTCCAGGTTGTAATCCCGACTGTCACCTTATGTTATTGTACCAGACTGTTCTCTGAGAGGTCCAGGTTGTAATCCCGACTGTATCTGGTTATTGTACCAGACTGTTCTCTGAGAGGTCCAGGTTGTAATCCCGACTGTAGCTGGTGATTGTACCAGACTGTTCTCTGAGAGGTCCAGGTTGTAATCCCAACTGTTACCTTATGTTATTGTACCAGACTGTTCTCTGAGAGGTCCAGGTTGTAATCCCGACTGTCACCTTATGTTATTGTACCAGACTGTTCTCTGAGAGGTCCAGGTTGTAATCCCGACTGTCACCTTATGTTATTGTACCAGACTGTTCTCTGAGAGGTCCAGGTTGTAATCCCGACTGTCACCTTATGTTATTGTACCAGACTGTTCTCTGAGAGGTCCAGGTTGTAATCCGACTGTCACCTTATGTTATTGTACCAGACTGTTCTCTGAGAGGTCCAGGTTGTAATCCCGACTGTCACCTTATGTTATTGTACCAGACTGTTTCTTAGAGGTCCAGGTTGTAATCCCGACTGTCACCTTATGTTATTGTACCAGACTGTTCTCTGAGAGGTCCAGGTTGTAATCCCGACTGTCACCTTATGTTATTGTACCAGACTGTTCTCTGAGAGGTCCAGGTTGTAATCCCGACTGTCACCTTATGTTATTGTACCAGACTGTTCTCTGAGAGGTCCAGGTTGTAATCCCGACTGTCACCTTATGTTATTGTACCAGACTGTTCTCTGAGAGGTCAGGTTGTAATCCCGACTGTATCTGGTTATTGTACCAGACTGTTCTCTGAGAGGTCCAGGTTGTAATCCCGACTGTACTGGTGATTGTACCAGACTGTTCTCTGAGAGGTCCAGGTTGTAATCCAACTGTTACCTTATGTTATTGTACCAGACTGTTCTCTGAGAGGTCCAGGTTGTAATCCCGACTGTCACCTTATGTTATTGTACCAGACTGTTCTCTGAGAGGTCTGGGTTGTAATCCCGACTGTATCTGGTTATTGTACCAGACTGTTCTCTGAGAGGTCCAGGTTGTAATCTCGACTGTCACCTTATGTTATTGTACCAGACTGTTCTTTGAGAGGTCCAGGTTGTAATCCCGACTGTCACCTTATGTTATTGTACCAGACTGTTCTCTGAGAGGTCCAGGTTGTAATCCCGACTGTATCTGGTTATTGTACCAGACTGTTCTCTGAGAGGTCCAGGTTGTAATCCCGACTGTCACCTTATGTTATTGTACCAGACTGTTCTCTGAGAGGTCTGGGTTGTAATCCTGGAGAGGGGAAGTAAAAAATAACAATACACGTACACACACTCACATGCACACACGGAAAACTCTATTTAATGATTATAATGATATACATTTTTTTTAAACAGATACGCACAAAATTAGTTTTTTTTTCCTTCAGTTAAGTTATAGAACATGAATATTTTTTTCTCAAGCCTTTTAGAAGTACTAACATTTTCTAGTGATAAAGGTATAGTTCTTATACATTGACATTAATTATTCACTCTTGTATTAATCAAAAACATACATACACACATGCACACGCACAGAAAAAACTATTTAATGAATATTATGATTTACATTTTTTTTAAACAGATACATACTAAATTAGTATATTTTCTTCTTCAGTTAAGTTACAGAACATGAATATATTTTTTCTCAAGTCTTTTAGAAGCACTAACATTTTCTAGTGGTAAAAGTATAGTTCTTATACATTGACATTAATTATTCACTTACACTATAGAGACATGGAGGGTTAGTATCAACGTCTCTTTGGAGGAATTAGATACCTGCTCACTTTGATATTAACTGGATCGGATAAAGTTGTAGATTATGAATATACAGAAGCACTGTATTAATCACTAACACACTTGCACTATAGAGATGACGGTCCGGCTTCAATCGACGTCTCTTGGAAGGAAGTAGATGGTTGCTCACTTATAGAGTAATGGCTCCAAGGTAATGTTTTGACTGAGCCAGCTATTACAAATCTTTTGTCGTCGATAGAGCATAGTGTAACCCGATTGAATTTTTGAGTGAAAAGTTTGAATCCTACAGCTCTTATTGAACGAGCCTCTCTCATGACTACCGTCTCATTGGTCAAACAATTACGATAGTCCTCTAACGAGAGCGTTCTTAACGCGCTACTCTTGACACCTTTAGCCTTGAGCGTCTCGCCATCTCCTTGCACCGCGAATGAATAGAGTTTAGGACGTAAACCTATGAACTCGGTGATGATCCGACCTCGAGTCTCGTCTTTTAGTTTACCGAGCACCCCTTTATTTACTACAGGCATGCCGTAAACATTGTCTTGTCCGTAAGTGGAGGTGTCCAGGTAGTCATTAGCTAACGGGATAAGTCGCTGGTACGCATTCTCAACAGTCATGTAGTAGAGAAGTGAGTCTGTATCTGTATATTGGAGTTTTAACGTACCTGGAGGGAAGGCAGGAACCATAACCTGGTAATGTAGGCCGTACATGACTACTTTCGAGATTTCCAAAATGGCGAATCCCGCATAAATCGGCATATCAAAGTAAATCTCCTGCGGTTCCATCTCAATGATGACCAGATTTTCTGACACGATCATACGGTTTTTAAAGTTTGGACTGGCTATGATGTTACCCGCTCCAAATTTCCCTTCCCACCTGGTAGTTATCTTTACCGTACGGTAGGCTCTCTTGTTAGATATAAGACGACCGAATGTGGCATTGTTCATCAGTTTGAAAAACATGTTTTCCAACTGATTGCTCGCTTTACTCCTCATTTCCGCGTTCAGCTTGATATACGGAGCCATCCATGGAGATTGCTTGAAACTGAGAACCTGTATACCCTCTTCAGTTTCAATCCATTCACTAAACATAACTTTAGATGACGATAGTGAATGACGTACCTAGTCTTATCAGCTAAAGGTGTTAACAATTTCTCGTGTTTCCATACGGGTGGAATCCCTTTCGCAGGACAGAACGGCAAGTCAGAATGAGCATCGTGTACATCTCGTGGATATTCAAGATCAACCTGCAAGATATACCCCGTATCCGCATCGTCCTCTACTTTTAGCACATCCAAACGCTCAATTTCATCATCTTCAAGCCACCTGAACCCTCCATAGGGTAACGAGCTCAACATACTAAATGAATAGAGTCCATTCACGTCTAGATAAACGAGGTAAGACTCTGGTTTGGAACGGTCAAATGAGCTCATATAACGATTATTCGCTACAGAGTGACGATTAGCTACGAAACATACCCCTCCTCGAATAGCCCCTCAATGAATTGATGTATATCCACATCATCTATTAATTCAAGCCGTACCTGGGTTATTCTCAATAGAGCCTGGTACGCGAGACTGGGAGCTGTTAGAGACCATCCAGGATCGAGCCTATACGTTTTCATACAAAGATCACGAAAGTTCTCAAAGACGTCAGCCAGTAGCGTTACGTCTGTATACAGGTAGAGGTTCGAGTAATCCCAAAGATTCTTACATTCAAATGGTCGCCAAACCTCGCAGGCATGATCATAGTCTTCCTGAGAGATATGACTATCCGTGAGCGCGTTGTAAAATTTATCTTTGCTCGGTAACTGAGTCTCGTTCAGTCGCTCAAATGAATCTATATAGTCATAGGGGAACACACCTTTACGAGTGACTAGTTTGAACCGTTCATCATCAGGATGACACTTACGAGTGATTTTAAGTTGCTCAGGTTCGAGGTAAGATACGCATTTCTCTAGGGAGGTACATAGAAAGCTGAAACTATCTATAATTTTAATTGTGATCGCTCGAAACCCGTACCGAATATACTTTATGATTACTTTGAATCTTCCCATAGTCTCCCAATAACCTTAACTTTTCCAGGATTGACAAGAACGCACTCCCTTGTGAACGAATCAGTTTCTCTACGTTCAACAAGTGATTCGAGAAGGAAAAAATTGTCGTAGCAACGTGCGTTATGGATTACCACGCTCAGATGACTAGGGTTCTTGTAATTAATATTACACCCCGCGTGACTGCTCCCACGATAAAGTCCTGTCAAGTGACAATGATCCATTACACGGATATCATCATTCGCGTAGGGTTTTTCGCATATATGACAATGGCTAGCCGTATTATGAGCAACTCTTTGAGCAGGTGTTAGTGGCGTCATCGGAACGACAGTACTATAATAATCTATTACGTGCTTTGCCGTATCTACGAGAGCTTTAACAAATTGATCTGTACAATCTTTTCCCGTGAAGTGTCGGTACTCTGAGAGATTATCATCAAAATTACATTTAATGTACATACCTACAGAATACGCTACATGACTCTGTGCATTCTCAGTATAAGAAAATTTCGTGTCAGGATCACACGTCTCTCCAAGTCAGCGTATACGATAAATCTGTTTTCTCCTGTTGTTTATACTGTGAGAACGCCAGGAATTTATTTTCTCCTTGAGGGAATGTACTCCTTACCGCGCCAAATTTTTTACACGTTTCTTTATGTTTTGCAAGTTTATTTTCAGTCAGACATCGGTCACAAAAGTATCTACGTCCAGCGTTAGACGTTAACGACAGTTGCGGGTTTATTAACCGTGACAGATTTTTGATCGCGCTGAAATGATAAGTTTCCGTCCTATGCACTCTTATCATGAATAAATGAACATGTCTAGTGCGCTCTTTAGCGCTGACATGTACGGGAACGATCACTAGCGTTTTAGAGTTGTCTGCAGTGTCAATATAAGAGTCACTACCTTCGTGTTTTGCAGTGTACACATTAACGGATATATCGTTAAGTCTTTCGAAGCGTTCGATATATCTCATTTCGAACGGGAGCGGGATCCCATCCAGATTAAGCACATCTTGAAAATTAGGATACGACGATAAACGCTGAACTTTCCCAGTCGGTTCAAAGAGACATGCCAATACGGATACGGGGAAGCAAAGTCCTTCTTCAGATTGGACATTTATCAGCGCTCTACGTCTGGCTATAATTTCAGGGATTTGAACGTGGGCCCCGATCGTGAAAGTGGAGTTTTTCGAGAAATTTACTCTCATTTCCAACGTACCGTCGTATATCCATCCTGAGTCTCTAGAAACGAAGCCCTCAATCTGAGCAAGGAGTGGGAAGACCACGTTATTTTCATATATCTTCTCCAAGTTTATTGGGTTAAATATATCGCATAGAGAAGAATTGAAATAGCCTTTTTCAATTCTACCTTCAGTAGGATGCCTAAACTCGCAAATGAGGCTACAATTTACCTTTATCAAGCCGTTCGCGTTTGATTCTTTTTCTACGGTCTTTACATAAATATCCCCACACGCAATGAGAAACTGTACGGGATCCTTATAGGGTAGTTCATTACTGATTGAGTACGTCTTTATGCGTCGGGCGTATGCTTGTTCAATAAGTTTGATAGATAGTCCTAGCGGCTCCAGGTAAAGCCTAAACTGTGTAAATCCTGCACCTAAGTTTCGTGAAAGGGTTATAAGTCTTTGGATCTGTGTGTCTATATTGTCATGGTCCAATATCAGTACGCTCGAGGTCTTAATCTGGCCGGGTATATGTTCAATGTAAGCATTATATACCTTCCCTTCGCGAAGAGCGGCGTCATGTTTCAAGTATTTAATTAAAAGTTGTTCATTAGCGCCTAGATCATCAAGAGTATACACCCTATTCCCGTTAGTTTGCCGAGATATGATGATAGGAGTTGACAAGCGAGCTCGTTTTGTTGGTGGTCCTGACATGTTTTTTTTTAAAAGTTCGTGGGTGCACTATGATCTAAACAGGCCCTACTCTCCTCGTATTAACCTCCTCATTTCTGGCCAGCTTGCTCTAGAATCTCTTCGAGCGGCTCTGAGACGGCCATAAAAAACAAACAGGGATATCTAGTCATGTACAAAATAAAAGGTTACATCTTTTCTACTGTAGGCATATATATTAATATTTAGATTAATTTTTTATATTGAAAACAGCAAAGTTATTTAGTTGCACTACTCTTGCAGTATAATAGACTGTCTATGACGGGGAGGATCAAGGTTCAAATCTAGGTTGGGTGTTACTGAGGGCGATTTTCTCAAAAAATGGTTTATGATTCTTTCTTCATACAAAAGCGGGTACACATCTTATAAATATAGCCCATTTCTTATATCTAAAAATATTAGCTTAATTAGTTCATAAGCGTATAACCCGAACGGGTAGTAAGACGTTATGCTAGGAAAAAGTACGCTATTTTCTATTATTTTTTCCGAATGCCTCTGATTAGATTAACCAAAATTAAATGTCATTGAAATCATATTAAATGTATTCAAAAAATGACTCGAAAATACATTTTTTTATGCTAACATTGATAGTGTTTTATTATATTATTAGCGTTATCATTCAGCCTGACTGAGATTTGAACCTTGTAAAATTAATAAAGAAAAAAGTTTTATCCGAAGTTTCCAAATAATGTGTGAGCTAAAGCGAGGATCGAACCTGGCGTAGAGGGAAGAGTTGAAAAACCCATACTCTGTACATCCTAACCGAGATTAGAAAATTATTCAACGTACTAATTAGGAATTAAAGGAGGTGAACCCGCATTTGCGTAGAGGGTGAGTTGAAAGAAAATACTCTGTACATCCTAACTGAGATTTGAAGTGAAAAATACATATTTTGACTGATTTGATTAATCCTAAAAATGGTTGCAATAATCGTACAAGCGTTTACGTACCTTCGAAGTTTATGAGCGCCGTCTTGCTGTTCTTGGAGATGCCTTTATAAACAAGTAGTAAGTCCGCTTTAGAAATGTTCTCCAGTTGTTCATCAGTGAGTAGAGAAAACCGCGTCGGTAACCACACGTTATAATTGTTCTCCAACAAGGTGAGAACTCTACGCCCGTATCTAGTTGTTATTGCTTTTATATTGGTGATATAATATCCGTGACCTATCTCTAAATCAGTTAACTTCCTTGACACTACCTCGCTCGATCCAATCACGGTTAAAAGTGCGGCTGAGTACTCACTAGACATTCTTGATGTTGTTGTTAATCTTTAGAATGTAGATGATAGCTAATGATTTCATCTTAAAGGGGTAACTCAATATATAGAAAGAAAGAAGTAAGGGTTGCAAACTACTACCCCCTCTACAGGAGGCGGGGCGAAAAGGAGTTCAGAGTTGCAGAGACTCTTAGCCCCTCCCTCTACAAAGCGTGGGAAGTTTAAAGTTCTCAGTAAACCCCACGTCAAGAGAGACATTTACCAACATGAATAAACTATTTCTTAAGCCCCCTCTTGAAGATATTCTTTTAAAATTCCCACAGACCACTTACGTTCAAAAATGAATCTCTGTCAAGTTCAAAAGCTTCTCCCACACAGATAAAAGCAAAACAGATGCTAACATCTGGATGTAAAGCGCTCTCACAGCTAGGGGAGTTGAGCTAACTATCCGATACAGCGGAAGATATCCATCACTTGTCACAAACCCTCCTTCCACAAACGTTTCTAGCAAGGAGGGTGAGAGTAAGGAAAAGTCACAGCAGGGCAAAAGGACATCCTTTTTCAAGTTTGTTTTAGAGAAGGCTGCGTCAAAACTAAAGAGAAAATGTAACGCTAAGATTAAAGGTCAACCCTTTTTTCTAGATAATATTCATGAGAGTCTCGCGCCTCCCTGGAAAGCCTGCTTAGTATGAACCAACCATACAAGCCTTTCTCTCATGCCCCACCTCCTCAGGGAACTCACAGAATCATCTCCCCACTCCCCTCTGCATGTATAATGAAGCAAAGCGCGCCCACGAGTCCACGCGCGGGAGGGGAGGGAAAGGGTTGAGGGGAGGGGAACACACACACACACATACACATTACCCTTCGCGCCCTCATATACTTGAAAGCATATTACTATATTTGTCCAGCATAGCAAATGGTATCTAACATCAATGGCATGCCCATCCCCCTCATTGATAGCTATGTTGAGTATAATATTTAAATCTTCGTTCCATTTTTGTAGATAGTATCACGCAGATTACGTCCATTTTATTATATACAACTATTGTAGATAGTTTAACTGTCCTTATATTCGATACATTGTAGGACTTTCTATCACAAATATGATTGAAGTTAGAACCAAAAATGTTGGAACAAGTAGTCTGATTTCTGAGTTCCGGAAGGGACAACAAGTATTTTTTTTCTTCTTTGGGGCACCAGTTAATAAATAAATAACACGCAATATTGTTTCAAAAATTTCTCACTTATTCTAATATTAGAACAGTTTCTCTCACACTATCCCTCCAGCTCTCACACCCTCAAAATTAAGAATGTAAATATGCTATTGTTTTCCACCTTTCTGGCACCATCAAGTACTAAGTTTTACAAACCATCCCCAGAGACTGTACAATTGTCTTGTTTGGAGGTGTGAGGCAAGTTAAGAATAGCCCCTAATATTAAAATGTTATTCTTTTAATGCTAATATAAATTTTTTTATTTGCACCACTTTGCACCTTAATAGTTTTGCAAGATAAAAATCAATACAAAATAATATCAGAGTTAATTAATGGGCCAAGCTCAGAGCATGCCTTGCTTCCCCAAAAAAGGTTGTGATTTTTCCTATTATAATATTAATGTATAGTTTGCATTCAAACATGAAGTTTAGAACATTAATAGTTTAGCCATAAAAATAATTAACTCTAACACAAAGTTATAGTGTCATATTGTATTCATGGATTTCCAAAGTTTGTAAATGTGTTTAGTTTCAAAACTGTTTTTCACGCAATGTTTTACACCTTAGTAATTAATTTACTTTAAAGTAGAAATAAATATATTGTTTTAATGTCTTGTTTGGAAACAGTTTTACACACTAGTTTTTTTTTAACCCTTTTACTCTGATATACACGTGTCTTATATTTGAGTTTTAGGGCCGTTCCTATAGACGTCCCCCGGCAGTCCCCTGGGAGTCAACCGTCCACACGTTGGTTCAAATCATAAAATGCATCCTATAAACGATTGCTAGGCAAGGGCTGGGTGTCTGTCGTTACGAGGCAGTCTGTTTTTCTACGAATGACGGTCCGACCTCATTCGTCGGCCTGCCAGCTATCCAACATGGCGGATTATTATCTTCTGCTATCGTCTAAAGTTAACGAAATAAATTAAATTACTATCGAAAATTAGAATAAATATTAATAATAACAAACTCTTCTTAAAAAGAAACGTCCATATTTCTATTAATATACAACGTGTATCTAAAACATTGCATCAAACTTTGGCAGGCTATTCCTTGGGTGAAATAGAATAATTCACATCAGCAACCTAGGGTCCATCTTGAATATTAAGAGCGGTATTCACCCTAAACATAGAGCTAAAAACTACTATTGTGTGAAATATTATGAAAACTGATTAAGGTATTACCATGAATTTTTGTATACTACTTATTGAAACCTTGATTATTAATAAACTAAATGTGCTGTTACCGTTATCCACCCCCATCATGTAAAACAGGGGGGTTGTAACACTTTTTTCTGCAATAAAATATGTCAAGAGTAATTATTACTAATTTTGACTTAAGATTACAAAACAAGGATTAAAAATCAACAAAAATAGGTGCCTTGGAGAAACTGTCTAGCTTTCCCCGTTTTCGAGAAAATCACAAAGTTTGAGCTCAGAGACAAGTGTAAATGCTTGCAGGTAGGCAACCAGAATCGCAGTGTTACTTCGCTCTGCAGTCGTTTAACCATTTTTACCGGCACGTGTGACTGTATCAGGTACATTTGGTAACAAGGCTGGTTTGTGTATTATGATGGAGAAACTCAGATACTTTTCCTTCTTCATAAGCTCCGATGTGTTGCTATTTATCACATTAGTATGTTATGCTTACACAGATCACACTTGGGTGAGATTTTAATAATTACACTCACTGGAGTATTGAAAGCTAAATTAAGAAAATACTAACCTCAGTTCTTGTGTGTTTTAATTCCTAACTTCAAAGCAGATTCATAGAAAATGTTCAAAATAGTTGGCCCCTACGTCATTGCAATAATTGGGTGGCGTATCAATGACTGCGTTATCTTTCGAAAACACGTGGTGTTTCTTTAACCTTATCACTGCAGCACCTTCCTGGATAACAGGTCTTCCTCGGATTCACTGGCTGGTCTCGTACACCAAAGCTTTGAAAAAGACCCACATAAGAAGTCTAACGGATTAAGGTAAGGAGAGCGTGGTGGCTACGCAACAGCTGTACTGGCTGCCTACCTGGCAGGAAATTAGCACTTGTCTTTGAAATCAAACATGCATGATTATCTCAGAAACGGGGAAAGATAGACAGTTTCCAAGACACCTTTTTGTTAATTTTTACTTCATGTTTTTTAATCCTAAGTCAAAGATAGTAATACTTACTGTCATATTTTATTGCGAAAAAAAAGTGTTACAACCCCCCCTTTTTTACATGATAGGGGTGGATACGGTAACAAGCACATTTAGTTTATTAATAATCAAGGTTTCAATAAGTAGTATACAAGATTCGTTGTAATATCTTAATCAGTTTTCATAATATTTAACATAATAGTAGTTTTTAGCTCTATGTTTAGGGGTGAATACCGCTCTTAAATATTCAAGATGGACCCTAGGTTGTGATGTGAATTATTATATTTTCACCACAAGGAATACCTGCCAAAGTTTGATGCATTGTTTTAGATACACGTTGTATACTCTGATTAGTATTTAATGCGTATCAACAGTTTTTTTAGAAGTAAAATGTGCGCGAAGTGAAGCTAACTGCGTACAAAGTGTTGTTTAATGTTCAAACATGGAAGACTGTGTGGTAGAGTTGGTGTCTGATGTTGACAACGTTTTAGACATCATTGATAGAAAATTGATGAAATTGAAGATTAACAACGAGCTCGTCTTCCCAAGAGATATATTAGGAATGCTCTGGACCCTTTTAATTGTACAGAGAACACGAATTTAAGTTAAGATATCGTTTTTCAAAGGAAACTGTACGTGAAGTTTTATACCCACTTGTTCAACATCTGGAAAAACTTGATAAACGTGGGCTCCCGGTGTCATCAATGACAAAACTACTGCTTACCCTGAGATTTTAAGCTACTGGCAATTTGCAGGTAAGTTTTAAACAATATCTAGCATGGACAACTAAATTGCTAAATATTTTTATGTTCAAAACTAGCCTAGTCATTATGTAGGAATCATCTTCAAAATTATGTTCAATAACATTATTTTTGTACTGTCTACCTTTATATTATGTTACTCTACAAATTAAAATTAATTTTATTTCAAACTAGTTCTACAGAATTTTAAACTGTTGACAAGGGAAACTTGTAAACAAGTATATATACCTAATAAAATTTTACGACCAATACATAGTATTTGAATGGGTGAAAGTCACAAAAAGCATTTTTAGACACACTAGTTTAACCCCTGTTTACTAATATAAACTTTCCCAGGCATTCTTTATCAAACCTTGCATGAACAATAATGTTTATAAAATACATTATTGCAGAAATGTGGATGGCCTAGTGTGTCTTTTTTTAATAGACTACTAACAATTACCATTTCTTCTCATTATTTACACCAGGATATGTATGTTAATATAGGCCTTTAATATGATTTACCCTATATTATGAAATTGTGTTTATAATAATTATTTTATTGTGAATATTATTTTAGACACTCATGAGAAAGGTACTATCCCCTATTGTGTAGAGTTAGTTTTAGATGTGTGATTTGTCTTAAAACAGTTTTTTCTTAATTCTACATTTATAAATAGGTTACTGAGATAGAATTATAAATAAGGCCTACTTAAATATATATGCATAGCTCTAGGCCTGAATTTTCTGGCAAATAAAATAAATATAGGCCCACAGAAATAGGGTATCAAATTTAAAATGACAGCAAAATAAATACGGTATTGTAAAAATATCTTCTATACAGTACTATTAAAAAATTAAAAGAAAACTCACCAAGGCCATTCAAAACGCTTGGCAGTATTGTGTAAAGTATGAAACGTGTCAATTGTTAGTTAGATAGCAGTTATTTTGTTATAATTTGCTTTTATTATTATGTTTATGGATGATACAAAAATATAAAATGGTCATAATATGACAAAGAAAATGTGTTTATTTAAGCCCTATTTGCGTACTGTCCCAGTCCTAAATGTTTTTTTCATGTATAATGCACCATATTCTTTTATGCTAATTTTTACTGTGTATTTCTGTACAGCTTGTATCTGGAGATCTGTGTGGTGTTGTAGTAGCGCCACTTGTGAGGCTATCCACACAGTTACGGAGATAATAGCTGGCAAGTTGCGAGAGCACATCAACCTGCCTTCAACCGAGCCGAAACTGAGGCAACAATGCAGTGGTTTTCCAGGGGTGGTTGCAGCTGTGGACGGAATCCACATTCCTATTTTGAAACCCAGGAGGTGAAACGGGGTGAGGTGTACCGCAACAGGCATGGTGTTCTCCATTATATGTTGGTTAGTTGGAAAAGTTGTGTTTACTGTTCATATATAGGCCTACATTTTTTAAAGAAGCCCTAACAAAAATATTAGACTGGTTTATAATTGTGGAAGTTAGTGTTGATACTAACAACAAATTTGGTATTCATTAAACAATATACTTTTTGAAATAAAATGTTACTAAAATTTGTACTACCTTTATTTATAATACATCGCCAACCAGGGTTACTTAAAACCGTTTTTAAGGCTTTTTAAGTATCGTTAATTTGGAACTATAGTTATGTTGATTGTTTTTACCATGTATAGAGTAAATGGCTAGGAATATGTGTAACTAAATAAGAATTATTACACTAATCCAAGTCAAATGAAAAGTTGAAAGTAAGTGTTTCCAATCTGCCTCGCCTTTGGGGTAAATTGGAGATTAATCCCCATATTTGTGCATGGATAAAATATGATTTATCTGAAAATGTAAGCTAAACTTAAAACACTTTTAAGTAAAATTTTATCCCCTATAAACAATATGGTTCCTGACCAATATTAATCATTGTATTTAAAAAAACTTGTGTGCATGTCTAACATGATAAAATAAAAGGTTTACATAAGGAAGTATTTTATCCAGGGCTTACGCTAGACAACAATTTGGTAAAAGAAATCATATTTTTTTAGTCCCTGATAATTTGTTAAATTCTAAAAGCATTTGATAAAAAATTAGTTAATCATTGGAGTAATAAACTACTTACTGGCTCATTTTGATTATGTGTTCTATCTTACAAGTCCATTGTCTTGGTCAAATTTAATCACTCAGAGTGTCCTATAGAAGTCACCTTTTTTAGATACTTAAACTTTACACCTTCACAAGATACATTGCTACAAATAGGACCTATAACAATTTTATTCAACTGATAATTTATTTTTTGCCGGTGTTAGGCCATATTAGTAGACTAAAAAATCATGTTGGGTTCATATTATCTATAGTAAATTTCACATTACTAAACCAATTTACTAAATAAAATATTACAAAATAAGAGTCTTTTCTTTATTCCTGGAAATATAAAAATTTCACTTATTATAGTTGATAAACAATGCCATTTGTTATGAATAAAAATACATATTTACCATTAATGATTCTGTTATTTGCAGGTAGCTTGTGGAGCCCCCTTAAAAAGTGGATATCGTCGCCAGGAGACCGGGGTCATTTCATGATGCATCAATATTTGGGGCATTTAGTCTTAAGTCTAGGTTTGAGCAAGGGCGTGTCGAAAGGATTCTTCTGGGAGACAGTGGCTACCCATGCCTACCATATCTCTTAACACCGCTCCTTAATGCTCGGACAGAGCGGAGCAGCGTTATAATGCTGCACACATAGCACCTGCAATCCTGTAGAGCGGCTTTGGGTTATGGAAACGGCGCTTCAGATACCTAACAGTAAACTAGAGACCAAGCCCACAATACTGTTGCTATCATCACGCAACGGCAGTTTTGCACAATATCGCATAAATGTGGACGAAGCATTCCCAGGTGATGAAATGCCCATGGATAGAAGATGAACATGGTCCCTTGCCTCCGCTGCCTGGCAATAACAATATTGGGCACATGTACGTGAAGATTATATTAGGCGCAGGTTTAATTGACTTTTTTTTGACATAACACACAAATCCTTTTATAAAACAATATTAATGAACGCTTTAACTTGACATTTAAATTTTTGTTCTTTTTTTAATCCTAGGCTTATGATTTTATAAAAAATATGTTTTTTTTTGGATTTTATGTGAAAAAATTAGCACAATGCTCTACAGGTTTCTTGGTCTCTTCCTGTAGAGTTAATCGAGCTATCGGATCTTCCTAAATAAAAACTTTTTATAGCTCTTGTTTTAATAATTCAATTTACCCCCATCATTTATAAAAACAAATTATGCAATGTTATTGATTAAATTATTTTAAAACATAATGATATTAAGGAAAACTTCCTTTTGATAAAGAGTTCTGTTTTAAAAACTGATCCAAAAGTCAATTTTCTGTGTTTTTATTCCTTTTACATGTTACTATTTATGTATCTCAATCGTTAACAATTTAGTTTTCCTCTTTTAGGAAGTTTTGTTGGATTTCAAATATGACGAGTTCCAATAAAAGAAACCTGGTCATGGGATTGGGCAGTAATGATGGTTTTTTTTCAAGGGCATCCATTTTTCTCTTTGTCCATGGTAGCAATGTAAAATGTGAGCTGTGTTCTTTTCATTTTTAAAGTCACATAGGGTTTCCACCCATTTTCCGTCCTCTTCCATATTTATCTAAATGGATATATTAGGTAATTTATTTCTTCAAGTTATTCTAGAATACTTATCGAGTTTCAAAACTGCATTTGTTGTTTTTTTTAACAATGTCTTGGTACACATATGTTAACTAAATAATATGTTGGAATGATAAAGGTTTAATTTTTGAGGAAATGTACCCCCATTTGATAAAAAGGGTTTTGGGAAAAATATTTAGGAAAAACCACAATCAGTTACTCATCCAAAAATTTTAACCTCAATATGCTAGTCATTGGAGTCCAATATACTGCTTGAGTAATGCTTTAGAATATTCTTGACACTGATTATAAGGTCATAACAAGGGGCCCCTTCCCTCTTTTTTGTGGATTACAAACCACTTCAGGATATTTAAGACAATTGAGAAGTGAATAGGATTAAATAAGTAATTTAAATGTTACGGGGTATTAACTTATTGAATTGGTCGAGCAGAAATATATTTCTACAGGCTGTTTTATTTTAATTTTGTATGTTTGCATGTCTTTTAAAGTTTTGAAATTTTTAGGGTTTTAGAAATAACCTGTTGATAAATGCACAAAAATTTGTGATACAAACAAGGGGTGGAAATAAGTGTTTTGTTATTAGGTGAAAACTTTTCCTCTAGAGGTCGGATTCAAACCCTGAAGTTTGAGGAACCAAATGTAATCCTAGCCTAAAAATCATATTTCACTCAGCCAGCCAGGTAAATTTTAAAAATAAATTGATGAAATTGGGCCTAGCCCCAAAGTTTAATGAAAAAATAAGTGTAAAACTAAAAAAACCTTGTTTGTTCTAAATTAAAGTTGTTACATTTTTAATTTTGCTCTCTGCCAGGGGGTTATTTTAAGCTTGCAAACTTAGCTTTGGTTAACACATGTAACTCCATATGTGTTTTGGAAGAGGAAAGGTTTTTTTTTACTAAAAGTTCAACACTAATATCTTTATAGACAGGAACAAGAGGGCTATTTCATTATACTATTACAACCATTTATATTTTAAGGGTTTGCACCTACATTTATTCAAACCAAGACCTTGAATAGGTAAAAAAATAGGCACATCGAATTTTGAAAAAAAAAAGGGGAATATAACGGGTTCACATTTAAATTTTTCCCAAGATCTTGCTTGCGAGCTCTATTTCTTTAATTCTCCACATCTAACTTGGAGCCCTTAAAGCAGCCCCCTCACGTTACAGCATAAATTTTTCCCGCTCCAGGCGGATCACCTG
Source organism: Timema cristinae (assembly GCA_039000515.1). Classification (NCBI taxonomy): domain Eukaryota; kingdom Metazoa; phylum Arthropoda; class Insecta; order Phasmatodea; family Timematidae; genus Timema; species Timema cristinae. The sequence continues at coordinate 46,340 of JBCFYV010002400.1, forward strand.
GAGCTTTTCTTGATGCTCAAGGATTTTTTGTTCATATTTGGAGCGGGCTGCATGAGCAGAGCTTATTATGCTTCTGTTTGGGGTTTCCTGCATACATTTTAGCCCCCTCCTCGAATTTCCTTGACCTCAACTCGATCTCCGCCTTAACAAAATGTGTTGCCCCTTGAGGGGCGAGATTCGCAGCACGCTTCAAAACTGTATCAACACAAAAAAAACAAATGAAATGTTGTCCACTCACTATTTGAAAATTACAAATAATATAGGCAGTGGTTCAAAAACTGTGGACGCCAGCTTCTTCAAGGAAATATTTGAAAAAGACAATAGAAATGAATGTTATTTTAATCCTGGGGTACAAAAATAATTACTGCAATAGGATAAATTTGGAGGAGCTTCCACCTGAAAGTTTCAAACAAACAACTAGACATCAGAAAGTATTGTTCAAGTCAGGAGGCCCACCCTGTCATGAAAAATTTTAGAGGATTTATAACCCCTAAACTCCATAATTAGGATTAAAATATTTTATTTCAAAAATTTGTGTTCGGGTTTTATTTTTTGATATTATTTTTGAAAAAATTTTCCCGAAGAAAATGTGTAAAAAATTTTGACAGACCAAAAACAGTATAATTTTTAAATTTTTGTAATCAATTATTGCCATTCTGAGCTGTTTATAATTACTAAACAATTTTATATTAAAAAACTAAATTTATTGTATTGTGGTTTTGTAGTTCTTCATCTATCAGATTAAAAGAAATTTTACTAAAAATTGTGCAACAAAAAATTTTCCCGTTTTTTTTAAAAGGATAAAGTTTTATAAAAAAAAACATGTAAGGGCCTATAGTAATTTTTTCAAGCAAAAAAATTCTAAATTTAAAATTTGGCTTTTTAAAAATTTTCATATTTGAATTGAGTTCAAATCAAAATTAAAAAAATGGGCTTTACACACCCATGAAGTAAGAATAAGTGAGCTAAAAAAAGGTCTTGGGGTGTGCGGTAGGCCCCTTTTTTACTTCGAGTACTTTTAAATAAAAAATTGTTTGAGTAATATAGAGCAGTATTGTACTAGTAAAATTTGTTTAATTTTTTTAAAATTTATATAAAACCAAAAACAAAAACCATTTTTTTCAATATTAAGTATTTAAAAAAAATTGACATCAAAACATAGATGCATTAATATTTCACATGGGGGAATAAAGTGGCTAAAACAATACCAAAAAGAGACTATTAATCAGATTAAGTTGGTACTATTAGCAATGAAAAAGTGCCTGCGACCCAGATATACTTCAACTATAACCTTAAAAATACAGATGAACTTGTCTTTTGCTACCCGCCTTGGGGGGGTAGTTTTGGATGTTTCATGTTGAGCTAGACTACCAAGGACGAGGAGATATTGGGGTCGATTAACCTTTCAATCCTATAAATTAGCGTAAATTTTTGTAGTTAATTGTATAACCAGTGGGTAGAGGACATCTGTAAGTAAATAAAAATATTTGGGGCAGTTTTTTTGGTTGCCTTCTTGAAAAAAATAGATTTAAGCACGATAAATCATAAATTTTAATGGCTTGTCATTGTAAATTGTGTTGTTAGCAATCATTAACTTAGGGGCTACTTTTACATAGACAAATTAAACTAATTAAAATATCGCAACATTGATTTTAGTCAAGAAAACTAGCTCAAAGACAACAATAAAGGGTATGGTTTTCCAAGAATTCAACAAAAGGTTAATAAAAACAACTAAAATTTTTATTTAAAATATATTACTATTACCTTTTGAAAAACGGCTTGTAATGGGAGTTGAGGTAGCGGAGTTGGAGCTGATGCAGGATCCCCCAACTGGAGTGCGCATGCTTTCTGGAACATGAGGATTTGGAAGGGGGGGTAGGGAGGTTGAGTTGATGTTAGGGAGACATTTTTCGGATTGTAGAGGGACCAGGAACAGATTGGATAAAATTAAAGGGGTTTGGATTGAAGGTGAAAGAGTTTGGTTAGAGGTGGATGGTTGGGGGGTTGTGCCGGATGGGGATATTTAGGGTGCTCGGTTTGTGTGGAGGTGTTTTATCTCAGGATGGTTTTATAGAGTGAATAAGGCAGCATCTTGAAGTAGCAAGCATCATGCCCCAAAGGGGGTTTCAATTTGTTCATCCAGCCCTGATGAATTGAACACCTGGGCGCAAGCTCGATCATCAGGGGGTTTTTGTTTGGTTCTCCTCCCCCTTTTTCATGGGAATGCTGCCTTTCCAACTGTTTTGTTTCCTCACTTGAGATTTAATTTTCCCAGCATCTGTGAAATATCACATTAACCATTTAGGACACCCCCTTAACGCGGTTTGCAGCTATTGAACCAGGTGTTGTTTATATACATTTATTTGAAGGGGTAAAAGGGATTTAAACATGTCAAGGCTTTTTAATGGAAGTGTTAGCAAATTTTTAATAAATTTGAAAAATAGATATTGTACTACTTAAATACATTTTACTTTTAAAGGTGTTTTTAACTAAAGGAAACCCCAACGTTTTTTGCAACCACGAATAAAATATTTAAAATTTGTAGGCTATACACAAATTTAGGATATAGTCTACAGTTTTGAAAGTTATGAAAAAGTTTTCTATTGGAATATTTAATCAATAAAGTTTTTACCAATATGACATGAGCGAAGTGAAAGTCGATAGACAATTTTTAAAATAGGAATGTTTAAAAGATATATTCTTACAGCTTTTGTCACTTTTGTCATCGCCTACAGAAAGATTAGGCTAGTTAATTTCCCAAATGTAATATTTTGGGGGGTAGCCTATTTTTTTCATCTAGTTAGTTTGTCAAACTTGGTTTTGTATAAAGTTGTTCTCAAAATAAGTAGTCGGTTTGATGAGGTGTAAAATTTAAATAAATAATTACCTTTTAGCGGGTTTCATCCCCTTGGAAACGTTGTAGTTGGAGTTATATTCCTTGGTTATATTCTTCCAAGCTTCTTTTTTTTTTCAGAATTCGATGTTGCATCAGTCTTTTTTTTCTACAATGTTTTTGTATCTGAGAACAAGGTCAAGAAGCACAGCTTTTTCTTTGACTTTTTATGGTACAAACCTCTTGGCGGACTTTTTAAAGAAAAGATTGAAGTCGCGCCAAAACTTGTAATAAATGACGATATTTTAGCAAAACGTGTTCTGAACTCCAGAAATAATTCAAAGCCATGTTTCAAACCGGGTTGAGTCACGCTATGTTGCCAAATATCCTCCGCGCTAGTACAAATCTGTTACCCAGCAAATCAGCCGTTCTGGCAGTCACCCAAAGGTAGTGAATATAGGAAGGATTGGGAAACTGATACCAGGCAAGCTGCCAGAGGGAGAGCTCCTAGCAATCTCCCTGGGGACAACATCTTTTCGTCTATAGGAACGGCCCTAAGTCCCCAACTCTATATTTGGGTTTACAACACTCTTTCTTGTTATAATGAGCCGCCTGTTTTTGGGAAACGCTAGGTGATTTCTTTCTTGACAATTTTCTACCACCTTGCAGTTTTACAGCAAGGTCGCTCCACGGGGTCCGTTTGAGTTCAGCGGAAGCGTCACTGAATCGAATAAAGTCGTCATTGGTCGCCCATAAACAATTTCATACGGAGTCATTTTTGTGCTGGAACGTAGCTTGGTATTATAAGCGGCAACGACATAAGGCAAAAATACATCCCAATTGTCATGTCAGCTATTTACAAAATGACTCAGCATTTTAGAAATCGTTTTTGGGGTACTCGTTCAACACGACCATTTTCCTCCGGATGTGCTGGGGGTAGTTCTAAGTTTAGTGACATTGAGAAACTTGCACACTTTCACCATTAGTTCTGACATGAAGTTCGAACCCTGGTCCTAATAAGAAATAAGGATGTCCCAAAATTCAACACCACTGAAAAATAAACGCCCTCGCTATAGTCTCTGCACTCCGATCCGATATAGGTATCATCCCCCAAATACCTAGAAAAATGGTCAATCATCATTAAAATATACTTGTTGTCTTTGGTTTTTGGTAAGGGATCGACTATATCTAAAACCTATCCGTTCCAACCGAGTGCTCGTTTTGGGTAGTTCTTGAAGTTGGGCTTTTGTCTTTCCCTATTTGTTTCTTGGTTGCATGAGACACATCGTTGGATATAGTTATCTACATCGTGATGTCGATTCGGCCACCAGTACTTCCGTGCCACCCGGTAGTTCGTCGTTTCTCTTACTGCTGTGACTGGCTAAAAAATGAGTCATGACATTCTTTTAAGCGTCATGTTTTGACTCAAGTAACACAATGAGCTTTCCATACTTTGTTTTTTCGAAAAAATAAGCTTGGAAACTTTGGGTTGTTTCTCCAAATTTGACAATCGGCATCTTGCAATTGCTGCTGTATTAGGTCCTCTTAGCTACTGAATTCGATGCTTATTTTTTACTTAGTCGTCAGCATTTCCCCGAAATTTTCCTGGTCGATGAACATCGTGTATACATATTCACTAAGACGTAAACTCCATCTCATTAAACGACCGCTAGGGTCTTTTAGACCAATAACCACTTAAGAGCGGCATGGTCAGTAATTACTGTGAAAGGTTTGCCCCGTAGGTAGCAACGGAATTTATTAACACCCCACAAGACTCCTAGAAGTTCTTTTTCTGTTTTGCTATAATTAATTTCTGCTTGGTTCAGTTGGTGGGATGGGGAAAGCAACAGGGGGGTTCTTTACCCTCAACCTCCTGTGACAACACAAATCCAAGTGCATAGTTGCTAGCATCTGTAGACATGATAAATGGTTTTTCAGAATCAGGGAAAATTAATACTGGAGACGAAGTCAATGCAGTTTTTAAATCTTCCATAGCGTCACAGCAGTCTGGAGTCCACTCGAACTTTACTCCCTTTTTTAGCAGCTTAGTTAGGGCTGCGCTTTCCTGGCATAATTTTCAATGAACCCATGATAAAGTTTGACAACCCCAAAAATGATTGAAGTTCCTTGACATTTTTCGGAATGGGGTAATTTTGGACGGCTTCGACTACTTAGGATCACATTTTAATCCTTCGTGACTTATATAATGACCGAGGTAATGTACCTGAGAGGCCGCAAAGTGGCATTATCGATATTTAAGGATAAATTGGCCTGGTACAACCGATTTTAAAATGTCTTCAGTCTTTCAGCATGTTTCTACCATGTCCTTACTAAATATTATTATGTCATCTAGGTAAACTAGTGTTTGAGTAGGTTTTAACCCATACAATATACCATCCATCAGTTTTTTTGGAAAATAGCGGGGGATTTCTGAGACCAAAAGGAATTTTAAAACATTTTTACACCCCTGTTGTGTTATAAAATACCTTTTTGTTGGTCGCGGGATGAACACACAGTTGTGATAACCATATTTATGCCCAGGCACCAAAAGACTTTACATTTGAATGTTTTCAATCGTTTCCACTAAATAAGGTAGGTGATGAAGGTTGAGGTTTTGTTACTGCATTTAAACTCTTAGTCAACACAAATCGAAACTCGGGGCTGTCCTGTTGTAGATTTTTTTTAAAATCATATAGGAGAGCCCCAGGTGGATCATGTTTTCCCCTGGGTTTGAAAAATCCGGCCTTAACGGTTCTCAACCATGTCTTGAATAGGACTCTTTGGTGAAAAGGGTACTCTGTTTGGTTTCTGAGATATAGGCTTCGCATCTCCGGTAATATTCGATGGTGTAAAAATTTGGGTAGCGGGTTTAAATTTATCTCTTTCCTAAAGTATTCTTAACTTTGTAAATAGGCTTCAAAATTTTTTTATTTCCTCTGACAAATGATTGTTTATGTTTCATGCAGCTTCGAATTTAGGGGTTTGTATACGGCATTACGATAGCCTTACCGGATGACAGCTCAAAAATTTATAGAAATGTCCCTAAATACCCTTACCCCAAACAGTGATATCTGTCATGTCATTGGAACAGCTGTAATGAAAAACATATGGTAATATAGAGTATAAATGTGATAGTTAACCACAGTAATTTATAATAGGTGTATTATGCCTCAAAGAAATTTTGAAATGGAAATTTTTAGTCACCAAGCTTAAAAGAAAAACTAGAAACTGATTATTATATATTTATATATTAATATATTACATTCTGAAAAAAAAACATTTTAAACTGATTTGTATAATCTAAAAAGAAAAACACTTTTAATTTTGTATAGCTGAAAAAAAACCCCTTTTAAAACTGGTTTGTAAAATCTGAAAGAAAAACACTTAACTTATTGTATGCTGAAAGAAATACACTTTAAACTTATAGTTTTCCCAGGATCCTTTGCAGAGATTCTCTTCAGCTAACTGTTGCCAAATCCCCTCCCCACAATTATATTTGAAGGGGTGTGTGTATAAGGAGCTACTGGAAACCCCCGACTATCTGCCGATCGGTTGTTCCCCGACTCAAATATCCATTTGACAAAAACCCCAAGCAGGTCATCTAAAAAAGGGTGATTTTTTGTTTGAGTACCGAGTCACTTTTGGATCTTAAATCGTGAATGAAATTTAATACCTGATGAAAAGAAACGGTGAAATGATGCTGTAAAAGAATTACAAGTGTATTTGTAAATAGATATGAGGTGAAGTTGGTGATTGTGAGTGATTTGCTGGGTCTAGGGTTTTGGGGAGGATTTTCAGTAATGTTTTGGAATGTTATTTATTTGTAAAAGGTATGTATTGTAAAACATGTTTAATTAAACTTATTTTAAAAAGGGGCTTTAACTCTGTGGTTATCAGCACCTTGACCTTAATTGGCAAAAAAGGTACTGCCAGCACTTCTTTTTCTTCCTGTCACTTTCATTGGTTAGTTGTATGATAAAAAGGTGGGTTTCACTCGCATCCAACTTCATTTCTCTTGCCCAGTCATCATTATAAAATTTTCATGTGGTCGACATTTTTACTCAATGAAATGGAACATATTTTAACAATATATCTGTATTATAATTACAAACAAAGATAGTGAAGATACAACCCCTTCTTTGTGGTTTTTTATTGTTATATTTTCAATAGTTTGCAAAAAAATTGCTTTATCCTTTCAGGCCTGCTCTGAAGGGTTCTTTCCAAAGGGCTCGGGCAGCTGCTCATCAAAACTTGTTGTTTCTTCCGGGATGTTTCTTGTAGTACCCCTTGCAGTTTGCCCCCACCAGTCAATTGGGTTTATGGACAATGGCACGGAGGCCCACAAAACCTGGTGTCCGCACTCGCGTACCCCTTTCATCGATTTTTTACCTGCAGCAACCAAAAACATATACAAATTACTAAAATTATTTAAATATTTTTATTATTAAAGTACAATGGTGGGTGATTGTGAGATGAAAAGAAGGACCTACAGTTTAATTGGAATCCGAACCCCCGGTAGAGGCTGGGATTTCCCCACATTCCAAGCTGTGAGATTATTTAAAAATGTAATTTTTATTAAGAAATCCATGGTTTAAAAATACAAAATACAATGCAATATTAAAAAATATGCGCTCAAAAAAAATGTTATCCTAAAATTGAATTAAAAAATTTAATAAATCAAACTAAATTTGTATAAAAATTAATATTGTATTCTAGCCTAGTATTTTCAGTTTTCTTAAACATTTTCATTAAAATTTATATTTTTAATAGGCTAAACTGATTTTTAAAGTATTATCCCAAACTGAAGATTTATAAGATTAAAAACTATTTTTTAAAGGGGGGTGGGGTGGTTGAAAGTAGCTTAACTTTACTGTTTTGATATGTGTTTTTTATGACACTAAAATAAAGTTCTTGATTTTTTCTCATAATTTGTAAAACATGATTAGTTTTTTTTTTCGTCATTTGGGGAATTGTCATGTTTTGCGAGAATCACCCTTGTATGAAAACATATTTACTAGCATCTTATTAATGATTTTGTTCAAGGGTCGTAACATGAACATTAACTCTAATTGAAACACCTGATTATTGCTATCAATATTTATAGTGAAAGCAGCCTAAGACTTTTATAAAATACTTAGGACTACCTTTTTTTTGGTTTGTGGGCTAAAGCTTTGCTCATCAGCTCCATTTTCATCACTGAGGGGTCGAACTTGATGTCGTGCTTCGTTAGCCATGCAGCGTATTCTTCTTTCCTCCAACTCTTTGTGGGTAGTTTCTCCACCTGTAACAATATAGTTAAGGCAATAATAAATGATGTATTTAATAAATAAATTTGACGTTTGAAAAGTTTGAATATGTGTATTTCCTTATCTGTGTGGTTTTGATTCATCTCCTTGTATAATTGGTTGCTACTCTTGGCTGAGGACGAGATGTTTTGGCGATTACGCCATCATCAGGTCTGAGACAAACCAATACAATAATAGTAAATATTAAGTTATGATAAAGTAACAAACTAAACAGATTCTGATGAAATCAAACTAGCAATTTGAGGATACACAGAGACATTAGCAAAAAACTGGTGTTAAAAAAGGTAATCGATTTGTAAAAATAATAAAGAGGACGAAAATTATAAATATAAAAAGTTGAATATTATGAAAAAACACCCAAACTAGCAAGCTCTCCTTCAGATTGGGACTAAGATATTATTCCTGGTGTTAACACAGTGCAATAGATTTATGTGCAGTTAATTGTTAATTTTTAAACCTTTGTGATTGGTGTTCTAGAAAAGACCAAGTGACAAACGTAGACATTTTTGGGAAAGATAAGAGTTAATATGTGAGATGTCGCTAGTGTGTCAGTCGTTTGTTTGTTTGCTGTTGAATATATTAGAAGAAAAATGAAAATAAAATAAATTGTTTTTTTTTAGAATGAAAATATAGTAAAAAGGGGAATAAATGTAGGTTTTCTTCTT
>JBCFYV010002401.1:0-61314 GCA_039000515.1 Timema cristinae
GAGGGCCCAGGCAGTAGAGGGGAGGGTGGGCGGCCGGTGCAAGTGCGGAGGAAAGATACAAGGCTGACTGAACAGTGAGGCACATCAAGGTAGCGCAATATAATTGTCAGAAACTATCAGCAAACAAGACTAAATCATTAATAACTCTTAAGCCATGTAAATATTCTGTTTTTTCCTTCATTGTACATACGAATGTTAAGGGTATTAATCATAATTAAATATTTTAGATGTAAGTAAACTTAATATTAGGACTGGCATATCATATAAATTGTAAATGTAGCACCAGATAACAAAAATAATCAATTTGTGATTTACCCAAATGTCTGTTTTATATAAAAAAATCTCAAGTTTCATATGATATTTACAGACTATTTCAACATATGGTCTCCTCATGTGCCATACCTAAAACCAACCTTTCCTTTATTCTCTCCCATAGTATCTCTGAACCCCTCGGGTAAGTGACTGCCTCCCTCCTACTTTACACCTAAACCCCTTTTCTCTATATACTCCACTCTCTTCCACGTCCACACCAACCTCTCACCTCCCTCACGGACTAAGCAACTTCTCTGGACCTCCTCCAATGCTCCCGGCAACTTATCCTTGACTTAACCGAAGTGGGAAAAAGGGGAACAAGAAGGATTCACTCAGATGAGTATGCAGAAATGTTTGGAACCCAACAGCACATTACTCCAACACCAACCCAACCCCCCAATGAGCAAGCTTGAAGGTCGACAGCACAACATAACCACGAGCAACAACACATGACTTCCAGCACAACAACTACCAACCCACTGAGCTAGATCTACGATCGTCCCCACTACGACCAACAAAACCGAAACCAAAAGGGCCACGAAACAAAAGGTGGCACCAAACGGGGGGCCAGGTCCAATGTACTTCTGAAGGCACCCACGTTCAACACATCCACCATCTGAGAAATCAACCGACAACTTTACAAGTCTAGCCAAACTTGGTGGCATCCAAAAAAAACAGCACTGAACACCATGCCACGACGCACACGACACCAGTGTGGGGTTCCCAACGAACTAGCCCAAAGGAGAACGGGGCTATATTGCGATGGGTGGGTCGAATCGTTACATTTCCCATGCCAGGATGGGATGACTAGTACAGAGACACAACCGGACTATAATTCACCTGAAATCCTGCGTCAAGAATGCGGAAGAAAACGCACCGAACTTCAAGAATTACGCAAGAAAGTCAGATAGACCCCTATGCCAACCCATAAGTAAGTTTCTCCTTAACCTCTTAGGAGAAATGTTTGTGCAACAATGATCTATCTCCATTTTAGACTCAATAGTCAATATTTACATTTTTATTGGTCAAAATTTATAAAATTAATTTAGGAATTTTAAAAGCAATGCGATTTGGGCTGAAGATTTGCAACACTAATAAAATGTCGAAAATTTTTAACAAGAATTTGAAATTTTTTAAAACAAGTGTTGACCCTTGTGGACCCAATATTGATCTTTTTTATCGGTCCAAACATACAAATGAGGACATTAATTATTTAAAAATTAAATTGTAATATTTAAAACCAGACTCAAAAAATGTTTTACATAAATATAGTGCATTTTATTCTTGGGTTTGCTAGTGTATATTATTTCGTTTTTACATATATTACAAGTTTTGAGTAAATATTTCAATTTTTAAACAATAGAAAGTCCGTGCGGAGTTCCGTACCATTTATTTTTAATTCAAGCTTCAAAAGTGTGTTTTTAATCCATTATTTTCTTCAAAAAAACAAAAGAAAATGTTTTAAAATTCATCATAATGTGATTAAATTTGGGGGTGAATGTTTTTCAATTAAATTTAATGCAAATGCTCACCAGATATTTGTTTTTTGATTTTTTACTATAGTTTAATATACAAACGGGAATGATAGGAGCGATTAGAAATTTAAAGTCATAGATTACACAAAACAAATGGTTTTAAATTTTACAGATGTATTTTGAATTAAAAATACACATAGGCTATTATAGACATAATTAGAAAAACATGACTGTCCATTTTAGAAGTAATTCCACGTCGTTTCATGTTTTCATCATTTCAATGCCTCTATACCTTTCCTTATTCAGCTGTTATCCCAAAATATAGCCCAATCACCATCTTTATTTACGAAACACAACACAATAATCGTTTTCACCCTTCGTTTGGTTTCAGATAGAGCCAGTTGCTCGAAAACATTAGAAAACCCAGACGTAGCCAATCAATTTGGGAAATCCTGCCTAGTGATATTTAAAGAGAGCTTTTATATCTAGAGATAGAAATATAAATGAGGGTGAAACCTTAATGGTTATGGTTAGAGTTACCAACTGTGTCATTTAAACAATAGTGTAGACCTGCTTTTTATTCCCGTATCAAACTTTCATGCTTTTCCCTTCCGTTTCGATATCAAAATACTTTCTTTTTTTTTTTAAATAAGAGCATAATAATAATTTTACGAACAGAATTTCATATTGAGTTCTTAAGCCGCGTTAAACTTTGAGAGCAATCACCAACCCTTTACGTCTTCCACCTCCTCTCCATAAAAATCCATGCTGGCAAGCATCGTTAGTAGTTGCCGTGGGGCAGTCAGTTGAAGAGATGCTCCGATGCACATGTCTTGTTTTAACTATCGGGGATCGATTTAAATCAAGTAAAAAAAAAAAAAATCGAATGCGTTGAATACATCTGGGAAAGATTGATTCACGATTCATATTTAAAAAAGGTTGCTTTTTACTGTATAGTAGTATGTGAAATTGTCACCTCTGGCTTGATGTGCCAAGTTTGATTTTATTTTTAAGGACCAAGTGTTGGTATGTTTAATCATAAACTCTTAGGTGCCATTTTTTATTCTTTCATTTTCATGGTTATTGTTTAAAATTTCGTCAAAAATGTGATTTATTCTATTTTCCATAATACCATTGACCAATATGTCAAACTATAGTGTGATTTTTTGGTCAAGAAAACATGAATTGAGATTCAAAATAGATGTACTAGGTATGTATTGTACTATTTTTATTACTTACTAAAAATAATCCACTTTATTACCTTTTCATTGAATGTATTATAAAGTTTGTTTTTCATTAAAATAAATGGGATACGATCAATAAACCATTAGTGCTATAGTGTTCCACTAATTTAAAAAACCTCCTACACTTATTATGACTCACTCGATACAGATATGTGCAAAGGGAGAAACCATAGCAATATCAGTGAATGGACCATCAACTAAGACACTCATTGATTGGATATGGATTTATATGAACGTGCTGTAAAGATCCAGCAATCTACAAAACAATTATAATTGATTGTTGAGAGAAGGAGAACTTCATGTATGCTTTGCTTCCTTACATGCCCAGAAAATATATTGAGGTAGTGAACTTCATGACATATGCACAAAACAAGGTTTGTATTATCCAGCTACAATTCAGCAAATTTTTAGTGGAAATCACTATACTAGAGGCTTAGAGTTTCATATGACGATGGTTCTGGCTTGTTACGAGTTAATGACACACTCCCAAAATTTTGCCTGAGTTGAAAAGATTAAAACAGTAGTGCAACGTTCTAAGGGAAAAATTACATAACAATGATGGTGAAGCATTGAAAATATATGAGGAAGTCAGCAAAGATATTGACGAGAACAGTCTCAAGCAAATGAACAATTGCTATGGTGATTTGAGAAACATTTTATTACTATATATGAATCAATTTGGATCTCTGCTACACTTCATTCGCGGCTCATGACAGGGTGATTGGGATTGCTTTTGGCATCTTTACAAGAACAAGTTAAATACTACTTTGTTCATTACTTATTCTATTAGGCAAGGCTTGTTCAGTTGTATAATATAGCGCAAAATCTCTTTTTTTAGGTGACAACTGTCCCTTGGAGCTAATTAGATCCCTTTAATTTCCGTAAATACCCACACTATCAGGGGATATGTGTAAAAACACAGTTTTTTGTAACAAAACATGCATCCTGCACGATACTATTGCAGGTTTTTTACCCATACCTCTATCGAGGGTTTTTTTCCTGCTCTCACTTCCACTCAGTGGGATGGCTCCGACATTATTTTCTTCAGTCCGCTTGAAGTTGCCCATTATACTTTACTAGAGTCATATCTTCAAACTATCGCGCATTGTCAAGTGCATAGTTTTTCGACCTGACCAACACCCAAAGAATCCATCCATAGTTTACTATTTCCTCTCTCCAAATGTGCAACTAAGCTAAAGTCGGCCCTCACACATAGCAATGCAGGCTCCAGGGGTCTGTTGTTCCTACTCCCTTTTTTTTAGAAAACCAATTCAAATTTTGTCTCTGGACATTGTGCAAGATAACAGTAACTAGTCGACGCAAGTCTAGAAAAGTATTTTGAGCGTTGATGCAAACATTTCAAAGAGAGGCGGGCTGGCCGGGTGAACAAGTAGTTCTGCTTTCGGTAGAGTATTCGAGAATAGTGAGATTTCTTTCTAGGAGGTCGAGGACCTATTGGCGTGTAGGTTGTGTTGTCGGACTCGGTCCCAGTTAGCTGCTCGGTGGTGTAAGTCCTCACCACGAATTAGGGCATCGCGGTGAGACTCAGGTGCATCCTTTTCTGATCAAGGCAGCTAAAGAGTAGAGGAGTTGGTTCGGGACAGTGGCGCACTTCTGAGCCGTTAGTGGTGTTCTCAGTGGTATGGGAGTTTGACCACTGTCCTTCGGTATTAATATGGGCTCTGGTGTTCTGGCATGGTTCAAATATCAACTTCTCTGAGATTCGAGCCACCAGGTGTTACATTGAGCTGCCTTTTTTCAAGGCAAAACCGCAACTGTCTTTTTTAAGACAAACCTGCCTTTTTTAAGGCAAACGTGAGCAGATTGTACAGAAGACAGGTTTACCCGAACACACACACTAGACTAAACTCGGAAGGGACGTTTCGGTGGTAATTTCTGTGGTGGATACCTAACGGTGCCAACAAAGCCACAGTAGGCCGTAAATCGAGACCGGCTGCGAAACAATACCTCGCAGTCGGCGCACGTCTTCCGGGACACCAGACAACATCACAGATCCTCCCGCACTGCACAGAGGAGGGTATCTTAACCCTTCCACACTGGCCACTAGCCTGCCCTTTTCAGGGCTGAGCGAAATGGCCGCCCCCGACCACACCAGACCGAGAACCAAATAAAACGACACGGACATGGACTACTCCTCTACAGACAATTCAGACATGGAAGCCGACACTGACGGACAGGGAACTTTCACGATGGCCGACAAACTAGGACGGAAAAGGAAATTCAGACCTCACAAGCAACCCCAGACAAAAAGACACCAACAGAGTTGACGAACAAGTTCGACGCCCTGAAAAGGGCCGAAACCAATACTCCCTCACCACTCGACCAGAACACTGACAAACAGCTGCCTACAACAACCACCACACGCAAGACACACTACCCACCAATAGTGACGCTAGGAACACAAAACTACTCTCAGATAGCCAAGGTAGCAAAAGAGATAGGAGGGGACATTAAAATCACGTACATCACAAACGGACTAAAAATTCACACCACCAACAAGCAGGACTACGACCTAATACAACACTTACTGAAGGACCTAAAACAGGAGTTTCACACTTACACGCTACCGAGGGACAAACCAGTTAAAGTTATAGTCAAGGGGCTCCCTCCCAACATGGCTACCAGTGACCTAGAGGCAGAACTTAAAGACATGGGATTCCCAGTGACTGACGTGAGACAATTCTCCAGGAAGTCGGCTGCGGACAACACGACCCAGACCGTGACACTTCTCTCTACTTTCCAAGTGACTCTAGCAAAGAGCACAGACACAAAACCATCTTCCAAGTAAAGTCAATTAACCATACAAGAGTTAGGATCGAACCCTACATACCACCACTCAACACAGTCGTACAATGCCACAAGTGCCAAAGATACGGCCATACTAAGAATAACTGCCAGAACAACCCCCGGTGTGCCAAGTTCTTAAAACAGCACATCACCAAAGACTGCCCCAAAAAAGACGCCACCACTCCTGCCCGATGCGTAAACTGTATGGGAAGCCACACGGCGAATTACAGCAAGTGCCCGTGTACTTAGACTTACTAGAAAAGAAGAAGACGGCACAACTACCAAAGACAAACACACAGAACAAAACTTTGACCCGGACCATGCCCCCACATTCCAACACACAGAGCTTCCCACCAATGCGGCAGAGACCCGTGGCAAACCCCCCCGTCCCTGAGGCGGCCAAGATCCACCGATCCTACGCCAGGCAGTACAGGCAAAACAAACACAAGGCGCCCCACAACAAGAAGCCGGTTCAACCGGTTCTGACATAAAAGACTTAATTAGGCTACTCAAAGACTTAAACATAATGAAGATCATTACACATTTCAAACCTTATCTCAATAGGCTCAGACAAACAACAGACTCAACAGAGAAAATGTTTATCATGATAGAGGGAGTGACTGACTACTTTGTAAATCAGGATGACTAGACAAGACAAGACGTGGACCAAGGACATTCTACGCGTTTTTATATGGAACGCGAACGGGATACTGACGCAGGCTCATGAACTAGAAGAACTTTTTAAAACATATGGAATAGATATAGGACTAATCAACGAAACCCATCTAAACCAAAACAAGAGACTTAACTTTTTCGGCTACCATCTATATAGAACAGATAGACCCGGCAGAAGTGGCGGGGGAACAGCAATATTCATCAAAGAAAATATTCCCCACTACCAACATATTTTCCAAACCTTACAAAACATAGAAGCAACAGCAATAAAAGTAAATACAAAGAACGGAGGTATCCTATTCGCGGCCATATATAAACCACCGACCAAGACAATACTACAGAGCGACCTAGACGAACTTACGAACTTCGATAAGATATTCTTAGGGGACATGAATAGCAAACACTTGAACTGGAATAGCCGACTGACCAATAGGAATGGACGCATACTAAACGATCACGCTGACACTAAGGGATACACGGTAGTCGGGCCTGGCGAACCGACATTTTACCCCTCAAACCCACTACAGAGGCCAGATGTAATAGACGTGGTCTTGAACAATATAGGGGTGACACCGGAAGAGCTCTCAGTTCTTAAAGAACTAGACTCGGACCACAACCCTATAGTGTGCGAGATCACAACAAACACAGAAATACAGATAAACAACATTAAAAAACTAAAAACTACTACTAACTGGGAAGGGTTAAAAAGAACACTAGACGAAACAGTACCCGAAAACATAAACATCACGACCACTGAAGAAGCAGACACTACACTCCAACTCTTTACCAGCACAGTACAGGAAGCATACAGAACTAACACCGCAATAGAACAGGAAAAACATGACTTGAGACGCCAACACCCAGACCTTGACTTTCTGCTCGCCCAGAAACGAGAGGCAAGGAGAGACTGGCAAACATACAGAACACCACAGCACAGAACAGCCTACAATAGACTCACTGCACAAGTAAGGCGTACAGTTAAAACTATTAAATGCAACAACTGGAACACATACATCACTGACGCTGCCATGGACCCCAGTAAAGTCTGGAAAGTCACAAAACAGCTTAAATCATCAGGCAACAAACGGTCGGTACCCGCTATACACGGGGAGAACGGTATGGCCTATACAAGCTCAGAGAAAGCGGAGGCCATAGCCGTGACTCTGAGAGAAACAGTTTACACCAAACCAAAACCCGAGAGACGCAGACTTCGTCAGGGACGCACAGAGATCAGTACGGGAATACCTATTTAGACCAATAGTGTCACGGGTGGACCTAATAACACTAGATGAACTAAACTACACAATGAAACAACTCCCAAAAAATAAAGCGCCAGGCCACGACAGACTATCAAACGAAACACTACAGAAACTACCACCGAGGGCAATACTAACGCTACTGACAATATTCAACGCTTTACTTACACTCTGTCACTTCCCAGACGTATGGAAACTGGCGACAGTAATAACTCTTCCTAAACCAGGAAAGGACCCAATGTTCCCTCAGAACAGAAGGCCTATTAGTCTCCTCCCCACTATGAGCAAACTATTTGAAAAACTAGTTCTAAAAAGGATAGACAAATTTAGCGAAAAAAATGAGATCATCCCAAAAATCCAATTCGGTTTCAGGAAAAATCACTCGACTATTCACCCCGTACTAAATTTAATTGAGGACGCCACAAAAGCATTTGAAGAAAAAAAAACACCGTAGCAATATTTCTAGACGTTGAAAAAGCATTCGACAGAGTTTGGCACATAGGACTAATTCAAAAACTAATTAAATTCAACTACCCACAATGGATCATCCACATTATCGCCAGTTACCTTGCTCGAAGGAAGTTTCAGGTAGTCATGGACGGAACAAAATCACCCATACACGACATAAGGGCTGGGGTGCCCCAGGGATCTGCACTAGCACCACACCTTTATAGCATATATATTTCAGACATTCCTACCAATCCACAAGTAAAAGTACGACTCTTTGCAGACGACACCATGGCCTACACCATATATAAAAACATAAATTTTGCCAGCTTAAAAATGCAGAGGTACCTAGTTGAACTACAAATTTGGTTCACGACTTGGAGGATAAAAGTTAACCCCACAAAATCAGCAGCTTTGATTATTAGCCGAGGACGCAAACAACTCCCAGCACCACTCACTTTATTCGACACAGAAATACCTGTTAAAAAAGATACAAAATATTTAGGCACTACAATAGACTCGAAACTAACCTGGAGAAGTCACATAGAGAACACAAGAAAAAAAGCCACTGGGAGATATGTACAATTGTACGCTCTATTCAAAGGAAGGGAACTAAACATCCACACAAAAACTGTCTTATACAAATCCATGATACAACCGATTATACTGTACAACTGCGCAGTATGGAGCTACGGAGCCAAACACCTCACAGATAGACTACAAATCACACAAAACAAGATACTCAGAACCATCACTGGAGCACCCTGGCGAACTAGAATAACACACCTACATGAAATGACAAATTGCAGACCCCTCCATGACATATACAGGGAAAGGAACAAAAAACTCTACGAACAGGCAGACACACACTAATGACATAGTACGGGAACTAGGACGTTACGACCCTGCTGAGACCAGACGCTACAAGAGACCACGGCTGGCGTAGGAGAGCATTATTATGACTAACTCGGTGTCTATTATAATCTTGGAAACAAAAATAAAAATAAAAAAAAATAAAAAAACACAACCCCCGATACCTAGATTTAGAAAAAAAAAAAATAAAAAAAAATTAGAGTAGTAATTAACCAAATTGACAATCGACTACGCCAGACCAACGGGATCGACGACAACCCACCACCCAACTATCCCATCCTTGCTCCAACCCCAGACCTGACATTCACAAGTCGCTCATTTCATGCCATCACAACCTTAGTCACGGCCGGACGCCACTGGGATAACCGCCTAGGTCAACCTTCTAGCCAGAGAATAACGCTGGCGCCACTGACGGCCCCAGATGGGGAATGGAAATGTATCCACCTCACTCCTAATCCCAAGAAAAGAAAATCATACCCCAACAAGAAACTCTTTATAACCTTTGCCACCGCCGGACTCCACTGGGATAACCGCCTAGGTCAACCTTCTAGCCAGAGAATAACGCTGGCGCCACTGACGGCCCCAGATGAGGAATGGATATGTAACCATCCGCGCCAAACCTATTCCCTACAGTCAAGTTAAACCTTTCGATCCTCCTCCCGGAAATCTACTCATGAAACAACAACATATATCATCATCATACCTTATACACACCTTCCCACATCCCAACAAAAGAAAATCCTCCCCAAATCCCGAGACCCAGCGCGATCGTTCACTATCACCAACTTCACTCACAGTGTCAAGAATTATACAATTGTTTGTACAAGGTATTAATTCATTCAAGAGGCCAGGAGTCACGATAGTGACTCCGTACTCTAACACAAATATAGCCCTTTCACAGGCGGCCTAGCTTGGCATCAGAGTCAAGGTAGAAATATCCTGCGTCGGGCTACAAAAACCACACACCTGTAGTATTCTGCAGGCTCATTTCATCTGTTCCATTTCATCAGGTAAACAAGTTCATTCGCGAGGTTAAGAGTCGTAACAATGACTCGGTACTCAAACAACAAATCAGCCCTTTCATAGACAACCTGGCGTGGCATAACTGTCAAGTCAGATGTTCTATGTCGGGCAACAGCCGAACGGCAAAATGGCATGGTTCAGAGGAGCGTCCAATGTGTGAGTAGACTTTGATGTAACTGTTTTCAGAACATCTTACAAATAGGTAGCATGACCTCGGGGTGAGGAAGTTCACCGAGGTTGTCCCTGTGGGCCAATTTCCGAGTCTCAGTCACCGGGCGATGAGCTGTGAATTACAAGACGCATCGACCTATATACTATCCTTTGTAAGGGCTGAAGATGGTTAACAAATTACACACACACAAACTTCTACCCCACGTAATGCACAGGGTTGAACAGCACTGAGACCGGTTTTGGGGAAATTGTCAGGCAAGTGCGGCAGCCTTAAAAGGGGCCGATTCCTGGTGCTATTTAACAGTAACTTATCGTTCCTCAATAGGACTGTTTACACATACGGCACAATAGTTCTTTTTATTTTTCTATCTAAGTGGCAACTCTCCCGTAGAACTAAATAGATCCCTAAACCACCCACGCTACAGGAGATTTGCGTAAAAACATGTCTCTGGTAACGGAGCATGGATCCTGCACTATATTATCGCAGCTTTTTACCCTCGCCTCTGTCTAGCGGTTTATACTTGCTCTTAATTTCACTCACTGCAGTTACTTCAGCATTCTTTCTTCTTCAGTCTGCTTGGAGTTTTACCACCCTACTCTACTAGAGTCGTATCTTTCCTTCAAAGGTTTAGACCTGACGCACACACATATATAACATCCCTAGTTTAGCTTAGTTGCACATGCGGAGAGACCAGTAGTAGAGATGGTTTTCACAAGCAACACTTGTCGCTATTTTGCCTTTTTATTAAACCAATTTTCAAGCCATATCGACCAATATTTGTTTTATAAGATGTAAGATTGTCTTAAACCGTTCCTCACTAAGAGGATTTATTGAGAACAGGTCTACAATTAAGTGTCAAGTGAGACATCATATACGTTAGAAACATGGGGGTGGTCTTAACAGGTGTGATGAGTGTGGACAAATTTTTAATCGTAGTGACAATCTCCAGCGATATGTTGTCTCACATAGTCGGGAGGGGAAGTCGTTCGATTGCGATAAATATAGTTAAATATGTTCATGGCGGGACAGTTTATTACGACAGAAGATAATAAACTGTACCACAACAGAAGAAACATTACTAGTGAATGTTGCCAACATTTCAAAATCAAGACATTCAAAAGCGCAAGAATCTATTGAGAATTTCGACATTGATAAAGACTACAACGCCTGTAATTTTTCAGAAGCGTTGGATGGTACTGTATAACCATCAATATCTCTCCCTCGAAAGAATCGCTATTTTTAGTCTTTATTAACGCATTTAAAAGGAAGTTGACACAACCGTTGCCCAGCCACTTAATGTAATGAGAAGTTTAGAATAGTATACATCTGCCTGTGTAGAGTAAAATATATTCCTTTCGTTGCGTCCAGTTATATCCCACTAACAGAAGCGTTAAGAAATAAACATACCCTAAATAATATAAAAAATGCTGACAATAATGGTTTTTCTTTGGCCTGTGCTAGAATTTATATACCCTGCCAATGATCATGTTGTTTGGGTGAGCATGTATATATCACTTGAAGACAATACCTATGGATGATATTGAGTATCCCGTACCAACACTACAAATAACAAAGTTTGAAAAACAAAATATGTATGTTAATTTATGTGGCTACCATAATGAAATATTCACTTTAAGGATAAATAAAGTTAGTCGTAAAAAAACACGTAGATGTAGTGATCCTTTCGAATGAAAGTGATGGGCATTGTTTTATTAAAAACCTAAGTATATTGCTAAGCTCACTAACTAAGAACAATGGTGAATCATAATAATGAAAAAATTGTTTGCATAGACTTTCCAAGGAAAACCTTAAGTATGAGCATAGTGAGTGGTGTTCTGATTTTGATGTCAAAAGATACATACGCCTTATGAAAAGCATATAATATTTGAATTTTCAACATTTAAACATATGCTTAAAATTCCGTGTGATCTATGTAAATTTTGAGTGTTTTATTATCAAAATATCAGGGTGTTCATCTAACCTCAACCACTTATAAACTACAAAAATGACAACACATAAGCCAGTGGAATGTGCATATGTAGTATTAGATTCCGAAGGGAAGTATGTAAAGCCCCCTGTTGTTTATACGAGGTAGGGCTATTAAATAACCGGACTAACGTCATAAAACTTTTTATTCGTCACCAATTAAAGCATAAGTTTTATCGCCTTCAATGTACTCCCCTTGGCGATCCCTACACCACTACATACGACTTTTCCATTGTTGAAAGCAGTTCTGGAAGTCCTCTTCTGTCAGCTGGTTGAGAACCTTCATCGCTTTTGCTTTAACCGCTTCCACACTTTCAAATATTGTCCCCTTCAGCGCCGACTTGACCTTGGGAAATAGAAAAAAGTCACGGGGGCAAGGTCGGTTGAGTACGGTGGATGTTCCAACACGGTGATGCCGTATTTTGCGAGGAACGCTTTCACAGACAAGGCAGAATGGGCTGGTGCATTGTCTCGGTGAAGGATCCAGGAATTGATCTTCCACAAATCGGGTCTTCGTCTTCTCACACGCTCACGTAGGGCCGTCAGAACCTCTATGTAGAAATGTTGATGGACCGTCTGACCCTCGGGTACCCAGTGAACGTAGACAATTCCACGAATGTCGAAAAAGACAATCATCATTGCTTTGAATTTGGATTTGCTCATCCTGGCGAGCTTGGGCTCTTCCAATGCATGGATTGCCTCTTTATTTCGGAATCGTAATTAAAAAACCACGATTCATCACAAGTAATCACCTTGTCTAACAAATCTGGATCAGTGACGATGTTGTTTAGGATGTCAGTACAAATGTTCTT
Source organism: Timema cristinae (assembly GCA_039000515.1). Lineage (NCBI taxonomy): Eukaryota > Metazoa > Arthropoda > Insecta > Phasmatodea > Timematidae > Timema > Timema cristinae. The sequence goes on from JBCFYV010002401.1 coordinate 13,084, forward strand.
TCTTGATTCCTTTTGCTCGAGAGTGAGGAGTTTCAACACCATTTTTGAGCAAACCTTCCGCATGTTAAATGATTCAAGCAAAATCTGTCAAACACTTTCTTTGTCGATTCCTGTCATTTCAGCAAGCCTTCGGATGCTCAGACGACGATCAGCGCCGATTAATTTACCAATTTTTTCAATGTTTTCTTCCATTTTTGACGTTGATGGCCGTCCTGGACGCCGATCGTCTTCAGTCATTTCACGCCCTTCTTTAAATCGTTTAAACCACTCAAAAGCTTGTGTGCGGGATAAACATTCATTCCCGTAGACTTCTTTCAGCATTGAATAAGCTTCTGAGGCAGTTTTCCCTAGTTTAACAAGAAAGTTGAGGTTAACCCGTTGCTCCGTCTGACCACTTGGCATTTTTCCGACGCGCCACTAGTGCGTAGACTAATTCAATCAACTGCTACAGTCAAACTGAGTGACCTACTGACTTGTATAGCGAGCTCAGGGTGGGGGAAGGACCATCAGACACAGTCATGTTCAAACATGTCTTGGCACGCTCGCAGTTTTCTGGGAGCAGCATCAGTCCGGTTATTTAATAGCCACACCTCGTAGTGGGGGAAATGTTGTTTATACCTTTCTTCATATGGATAGAATTGGGAAGTTTACATACAGAAGAATAATGTGCATCACAAACAATATGGAGGGAATATGCAGTGTTGATAGGAAAAGGGGAAACTACCACACTATATTTTCCCCGAAAACCCTTAGTCAAGGGATCAAAACCAATGATGGCTCTTTGTGGAATAAAAAATTCCGGAGGTAAACTAACCCCCCTTTCGGATCCCCAGGCAGGGAGTACTTCAGAGGGAGCGATTAACACTCATCAAATAAAATGTTACCTTTCAGCATAGGAACATGAAATGAAAGGACGATGAGTAAGGCTGGGACACTGGAAAATTTGAAAATGGAAATTGAAAGATGTGGTGTGAACATTGCAGGTTTAAGTGAGGTTTGGTGGAAAGATCAAGGTGAAATAGTGTCTGGAAATTACACAATGTTCTATTTAGGTGGTAAGAGTGCAGGGAAAGGAGTGGCAATAATGAAATATTAAGTGATTAAAGGTGATGTGTCATAATGAAAGATTAATACATGTGAAATTAAACGCTGAACCAGAGTATATTTTGATAGTACAGGTAACCATGCCAACAACCGACCACGATGATGTCGAGCTAGAAGAAATATAGATGAAAGTGAAGTAATTATTCAATACAAATAAAGAGGGAAAATGAACACCATCATTATGGGTGATTGGGACAGTGTAGTCGCAAAAGGACTGAAGAGGAAGATCATAGGGCCATATGGACTGGAGAAGAGAAGTAACAAAGAGTAGATTCTCATCGAATTCTGCCAACGGAATGAACTGGCGTTGACAAACACATGGTTCAAGAAACGGAAGACAAAACTAAACACATAGAAGAACCCAGAACATCCTTAAGTACCAACTAGACTACATTTTTGTCAAACAACGATTTAAGAATGAAATAAAGGATGTGAAGATATTAACAGGTGCCGACATCGATTCGGACCACAACCTGTTCGTAGCGTACATTGAAATAAGACAGAAGAGTATCCGGAAAATTAGCAAGAGAAAGCTGAGGTGGGACTTAAAAGAATTAAGAAGCAAGAGTGACATCGTGAGATATTCAATAGAACAAAAGATAAGTGAGTGGAGATAAGAGAGTACAAGTGCGGAAGGGAAGACGAATAGGGCTTATACTATTTCTTTGAAGGTGCTAAATGACTGTTGTAAAAGTGAAGAGGACTGAACAAAATATCTGGGTGACAACAGAAATTCTTCATAAAATGATAGTAAGAAGGCAATGGAAAACCATCAACAAAGAAGAATATACCAGTCTAAGCAATGAGTTAAGGAGAGAAGCAAAAAATGCTAGTAAATACTATAAAGAGAAGACATGTTATGAGAGTATTTAATTGTAAAGAAAAGGAACGTATGACCTCATGTACCAGAAAGAAAACCAACCGGGAGGGAATGAAACTGTAAGCCCCTTGAACATATTTCTAACATTATAGGAAGTGTGACGGGAAAACCAGACAAGAAGTTTACCAATCATAAACATAGTTGTTTTATTTAAGCACAATCAGAAAGTAAATACACAACTAATGCAAACAAGACAATATAGCGTAAAGCGGTTCTTCACTAAGATCCAAATAACTCTCGGAGTTATGGATATAATCTTACTTTAACAATATCTGAAAATAAAAGGGGGAAACATAAAGTTATATGTTTGTTGTAAGTTATAATTGACATCGTGGGATTCTATGGTTCTTTCTACGGTTCCCTCAATAATAGCGTTAAGCGCGCGCAATCAAACAATATTTATCATACATTTAAACTTAGACCAAAAACGATAAACATATACGAGTATTCAACTCTAATGAAATCAACAACGTTGATTTCAAAACAAACGTTAGGCCAAGCCTCTACTCTAACACCTAAGTGCCCTGTATACTCCCAGTTAAATAGACAGTTAAATAAACTCATATTCTCCAAACATGCGAACTACAAAGAACGGGCGGTAAGCCTGACTCCCCGAGTACGCCTTAGGCGCGATCAAAAATATTATAAATAAACAAATATACATTATGAATGTATAACAAAAACATAAACAAATTGTAACTATCAATATGACGTTAACCCTCGTACCCCGCGAGCGTATTGGTATTGACCTGCCCACAACATTTCATAATTCCTAAGTTTTATTTATAAATAAGTCCTAAACGGTAATTTAGAAAGTCGTTCCCCATTTAAGTCGAAAAATGCAATTTTGAATAAAAATAGATTACGGTCCCAAGTCGCCGTCCTCACCAAGCCCAGTCGGTGATATAATAAGTGACTATTCCAAAATCGCGATCTCTATATATACAATTATTGCATCCACAGAGTGGCCTGGAAAGGGAAGGAGGGGGGGGGGAAATGATAGAACAAACGAACAGCAAAGAATACGTCTAGTGGCGCCTAGAATGATCCAGGTCCTCCTAGCGACGGAAGTGATAACTCCGTCTGGCCGCGTGGAAGTTTAGTCGTTTCCGGCCGGCCACGGATCGAGACCCGAGCAGACAGTTGGTTGAAGGCTCCGCTCAGTCTGTTGTGCCAGTTGGAGGGTGAAGGTCAAGGCTCGGGCTTGATGTTAGTGTTTGTGTTGTAGCTGATCACGAGAGTCGGTGAGTGTAGACCCATTCGATATAACGTTAACTAGTAACTTGTTACAAAACCAAGGGTGTGCGAACAATATAAATATAAATTTTCAAAGGTCAAATGATGATAGATCATAAAGAGGTTCTTAAAATTTGGAAACATACATAGAAAAACTGTGCAGTAAAGAAAATCGACCAGGGAGCCTGTAGATTGACGCAGAAGAAGAGGTAGAAGAAGACTAAAAAGGACCAAAGCAAAGCAAAGAGCACCAAAGGACATGAGAAGAACGAAAGCCGATGGAGATGACGAACACCCAGATGACCTGAAGAAATTGGGAAACAACGGATTAATGGCTCTGAAGAAACTTATAAATTAAGATCTACGAAACAGGAGAATGGCCCAAGGACTTCATAGACGTAACCATGGCTCTTAAGAAGATTAAACTCTCCAATAAATTAATTACCACAGTTCCATCAGCCTCATGTTTCATGTGTGATCGCGGGAAAAATGCTCAATAGGCGACATGAATAGAAAATATAAAGTGTGATTGAAGAAGACCCATTTGCATTCATAAAAGGAAAGGGAATCAGAGATGCCATCAGGATGATAAGAATAATTTTATAGAGAGTGCTAGAAGCAAAGGAAGGAGTTTACATTGGTTTCATCAAGGGCATTTGATTGAGTGAGCTGAAATAAAGTTGTGAAAATATTCAAGAAGGTCGGTATCAACCGGAGGGAAGGCTGATTGCAAATCTGTACCTGAGACAGCGAATGAAGGTGAGGCTAAGATGTATAGATCACCAGCGTAGATATAAGAAGAGGCCTGTCTGACACACAGCCTATTCAACTTGTATTGAGAGTGGTTGGTCAGGGAAGCCCTAGAGTGACGTGGTAATTTTAGGATAGGACGACGCATCATCAACACAGTGAAATACGCAGATGAGCCAGCATTGCTAGCTAAAAATAAAGAAGAGTCGCAGGAAATGATGAACCAGCTGGTAGAGATAGGGAGAATATATGGCATTGAGATCAACATTAAGAAGTATAAAGTAATGGTGATATAAAAAAATGAAGAGTCACTGAAAATTAAAATTGGAAACAATGAGTTGGAAAAAATAAACCAGTTCAAGTACCTGGGAGGTCTGCTGACAAAGGATGACTACTGAAACAAGAAAATTAGGTCGAGGATCACCATGGCCAAGGAAGCTTTCAACAAGAAGAGGTTACTGCTGACTAGCAAATTTAGTCTAGAACTGAGGAAGAAACTGATGAAATGTTACATTTGGATCATCACGTTGTATGGAGCAGAAACTTGGACTCTCAGGAAAATAGAAAAGAAATAGTTAGGGAGCTTTTAAATGTGGTGCTGAAGAAGACTTGAGAATATCAGGGGGACATGAATAATGACAAATTAAGTCCTAAGAAGAATGGGTGAAAAAGAACCATTTCAGATGTGATTATTAGGTGAAAATGAAACTGGATCAGACATATACTAAGGAGGGACTGTCTTCTGCACAATGTCATAGAAGGAAAGGTTGAGGGAAAGAGGAGCTTAGGAAGAAAGATGATTCACATATTAGATGACTTTAGGGAAAAAAGATAATTCTGCGAGCTGAAAGATGACACAGTGGACAAGGTGCATTGGCGTTCTAAGAAGTTCACTGACAAAAGGAATGGACCTGTTGAAAGACATAAAACATAATAATATCTCATTCTGTCTTGTACTTTTACAATGTATTGACATCTTCGAGCTTTTAGGCACATCACTGACAAATTGGTTGAAAAGTGTTTGCATACTGGGAAAACCCAATTTAAAACACTTCATGAAAACATCCATATTTATAAAGTAACTGCAACTGCTAAGAAACGGTGTGTCCCCCCACCCCTTCTACATGTATTGCAGTAGTAAACTGAAAGATAACCAATTACCACCAAAATCCGCTTTCTATAATCAGATGACAGAAGAAACCATTTCAGAAAGTGAATACGCTCACATTAAAACTATATGGAAAATGTTTGAAGTGAAAACAATGAAAGAGTATACGAATCTATATGTTCTAAGAGATATTAGACTTTCAGCAGACATCTTCGAATACTTTCCCTCTTTGTGTTTGAGTATTATAAACTAGATTGTCTACATTTTTGTACAAAATCTGGACCAGTATGGACAACATTTTTTTAAAATAATGAACAAGGTTGAGTTGGAGCTACTAAAATACATTTAAATGCATTAATTGAAAAAGGGATACGTGGTTGGGTGAATTTGATTTCAAATAGACCTTCTGAGGTTAACAACCCTAGTATGAATGATTTCAACCCTGAAAATGAGGTAAGATAAATTACATATTGAGATTATAATAATTTATAAAGGACTGTGATTTCTAAGTATCTCCTACAGTGTGAGTTTGAGTGGTTGAACCTGGTTGAAATAGAAAAGTTCAGTGTAGTAATTTCCCTCACTTATAGCCCTGTGAGCTATATTTTAGAAGTACAGTAACTAGCCACTTGCTCCTGAAAAAGCCATATTTTCACCAGATATTCTATCACCATTTTCTAGTTATCTAAATTTCAAAATGAACTTTCCGGTCGTCGGGAAAACAGAAAAGTTGTTGCCCAACTCATACAGTAAAAACAAAATTACGTGTTGTATTAAAGTAATTTAAAAATGTATATATCTGTAAGTTTGATGCTTCAAAGGTGTATCGCGTCCTCTCTTTTAAGCAGAGAGCTTGGTGTTTAAAGACATATTGATTGTAATACCAGACAACTAAAAACTGCAGAAAAGGGGACTGAAATTGACTATTTAAAATGTATCAACAGCATCGTACTCTGTAATGGAAAATCAAGAAACACTTGCAAATGTTTAAATGTCGAAAAAAGTTATTTTTTCCCCAGCATTATTGCTTATACAATCTTCACGGATGATTTAGTTGGGTTGAAAATGAGGAAAATAACCCTGATTTTGAATAAGCCGATCTAGGCAGACTTTACCATTTTAGATACTAGCTAGATTATAAAGTAAAATTTTCATTATAATTATGTTAATACAAAATATGGACCATATGCGAAGCTTCTATTCACAGCCACAGCCTTGTTAAATTCCTATATTAAGTAATTAAATATAGTTGCTGCTTAAATGACAGTTTATTTATTACACATTACTTTTGATAAGATGGAATTACAATTTGGGTTTTAATCACGGGACATTATCATAAAATATCTTAGTTGTCATGGAACATTAAAAGTTTTATAGTAGATATTAACTATCCATAAATTGTTGTAGAAAACCAATAAGTAGCAGCACCAGATGTGCCTAACATTAAAAATTATTAAATTCAGAGTTGGTACATTATCAAAAAAATGTTTAAAGAAGGATTTTTTACAATATACCAATACATCTACGATAAGAAGTGAGAAACATTAGATGTAAAGTATATGCTTGAATAAACTTGCACTTTCACCTGAAGATGACAAACGTTATATCTTAGATAAACTATGTGATACGCTTGCACACGTTGACTACAAAATAAAACAAACGTGTTCACCAATGGATACGTAAAAAACTTTCGTGATGTATTGCCAGTGGCGGCTCTTAACTAAAATTAGTGGGGTGCTGGTCCAGAAATTTTCTAACCCGTTTTAAAATTGTGTAAAAGTAAAAAAACATGTATAAAAAGAAAGTTTTTCAGGAACTTGATAAAATCTTAACAAAAAAAAAAAGACCAACTCTTTTTACTTAATTTCACTTAAATTTTTACAGTTTAAGCTTGATCTATTCATTTAAAAATTAAATGCATTCTTCTTGTTATAATTTGCGCAAAAAGTTCAATAATTATCACCTTGATCTCTGGATGACAATTGAAGAAATTTTTCTCCATTGAAAGTTCTGCAAGTGCATTTAGTCTTTCTGTTAAATAAAATAACCGAAAAAAATGAATCAAATAGAATAGCTGGAAGCAGAATTATAATTTAATTCTACACTTTTCATTGTTACACGGTTTTTAAGCACAACACACACTGAGTAAAAAAAACTTCCTTCCACCATCCCGTCAGAGCCAGCACTGCGAGAGTAACAGTGCTCTCTCTACCTGGCAGTCACCCCTTCCTCCCCGTCCCCCTTCTATGTGCGCATGCGCACAACAGTCAAACAACACGTCGCTGGCACTGTGAAGCGCACAGTTCCATACAAATATTTTTGATCTTTTTCATAAACTGGGGGATGGCTACTGAAGTACTGACATTATGCTTAAGGGGTCGTCTGGGTGCTGGGATTAGATGCTTATTGGCTGTAAGGTGTAGGAGAAGGCGGGGCTAGAAGCTCATTGGCTATAAGGTTAGGAGGGGACGGGAGTCCGCCATCTTGAGTAGTAATGGCAGCCATTTTTTTCTGACCCAGCTTCTCCGTATCTACACCACACTCTGCTTAGCCTGGAAATGATATACGGCACGACACTGATAATAAACTATTGTTATAAAGGTATATACGCTTATATTGGATCATTTATTTATTATTGCTGCAGGTTTGATGATTATTAACGGCTTTAACCCGCACCAATGGGCACGCAGACCAAATGTCAAGTTCATCTTGTCTGGTTTCCATGCGATGGGAAGGTCAGGGTTCAACTCTCAGCCGGGTTTGCTGAGGGTCATTTCCCCAAAAATATTTATTATTTTTCCTTCATATAAATGCGCATACGTTTCTCTAATTTATGACTTCCTCATCCCCACACTATAGGTGTAATTCAATGCCTACATCTCAGCTAAGGGTGGGGGGAGGGGGTGGGGATACAAAATAAAGACTTAACCTAAGAGGTAAGTATGAGGAAGGTTATTAATTAATTTAAATGTATTTCTTTTAATCTGCCAAAGTTAATGTGTATATCTTGTCTTACACTTATTAAACCAGGTTAAAATATTAATAATTAATTCATAACTATGTTAAATAAAAATTAAAGGAACTTATCAACAAAAATAATATAATACAGCAGCTAACGTGATAACGTTAACGATAACGATAACGTGAATGTGGACACACCGGACAAAAGCACCCAATTTTTCCCATGTGCTATTTAGGGCCATAACTTTCAATTTTCGATAGGAACCACCTCCTTCAGTGGCCATCTTGAATTTATAATTTATTGAAATTTAAGAATATTATCAATATCTCAGATTCTAAAGCACTTAGCACTTAAGCACTTAGGATCACAATCTTGGTGTGTAAATATACATTTCCGGGGTTAGGGAGTAAAAAAAAAGACAATTTATAAATGCATCAGAAGATTTATTTATTCACAATAATACATGTTACAAATGATAATGCTACTTGTACAACTGTGGTTCCTATCAAAAATTGAAATCTATAACCCTAACTAACACGTAGAAAAACTTGGTGCTTTTGTCCAGTGTGTTCACATATTCATGCTAGGCTACCGGACTAATAGAACTAACCTCAACAATTATAACAGCTTAGCTATTTAGACCATGAAATATTATATTTAAACTCTTAATCTCCTCCCTCCCCAAAATAATTGTTCCTGATTCATCTCTTAATCTCAGTGTGGAGGATTAATGTTAACCTTATAGGGAATGTGATCCTCCACATGGCGTTAGTAGCTGGGGTGGCGTATGGCCTCAATTTGACCTTTGACCCCGAGTTGGGTGACGTAATCATTGCGTGTGATGTCGCAACACTCCCCTGGGTTTTTCCCTGATGACTCATACCTGGCGCCAGTTTGGCGGGTCGACAAGACAAATAGAGACAGGAATAGATCGTGACCTTGAAACAGTCTTTTTTCCCGGTGACGTAATCATTGCGTGTGATGTCGCAACACTCCCCTGAGTTTTCCCGATGAATCATATCTGGCACCAGTTTGGCGGGTCGACAAGACAAGTAGACACAGGAATAGATCGTGGCCTTGAAACAGTGAGCTAGTACACGAGGTCATTGACCCCGGCAACTCTTTCCCCCCTTTCTATGTGGCAATGTGTTTTCCTTATGACTGGCGCGTTGACAAGACAAGTCGAGACACGAGCTTGAATGATGTCGCAACCCTCATTTGCAATAGGTTTTACCGATGACGTAATCGCTCTGTCACAACCCTTATGACTCATACCTGGCGCCAGTTTGGCGGGTCGATAAGACAATTCGAGACAAGAATAGATCACGACCTTGAATGATGTCGCAACCCTAACTTGCAATGGGTTTTACCGATGACGTCATTGCTCTGTCACAACCCTTATGACTCATACCTGGCACCAGTTTGGCGGGTCGACAAGACAAGTCGAGACAAGAATAGATCACGACCTTTAATGATGTCGCTACCCTCAATTGCAATGGGTTTTTACCTATGACGTCATCGCTCTGTCGCAACGATGATGACTCATATCTGGTGCCAGTTTGGCGGGTCGACAAGACAAGTCGAGACAAGAATAGATCACGACCTTGAATGATGTCGCAACCCTCACTTGCAATGGGTTTTACCGATGACGTCATCGCTCTGTCGCAAACTTAGCTGGTGGTAACTATAAATAGTGCACCTGCTTTGAAATCCTTTCATTTTATAACCTGTCTTCGAGTGCTAAACAAGAAAACCGGGATGAGTGATTACGCTTCACTGACGGATCTGGGTGAGTAAATATAATTTTCTAACAGTCACACTTATTATTTATTTGTTGTTAAATCAAAGTGTATACATTTTGATCTATTTCAAAATTACAATAAACCATGGCAGACTTGTCTAAATTATTTATTTATAATAGATTTATGAGAATTAAAATTATATATAATTTGAAGGTGTTTAAGCAGGGACTTTTGTGGATGACATTTTGGATAAAGTTATGCAGGAAAAGGTGTTTATTATAATCAAGGGTAGTTTATTGAAAAAAGTTGATTCCTAACTATAGTTATATGGTAATTACTATATTGGTAGTTTACTAATGGCTGAATATTATTTTAAAATCATATAAAAACGAGTGGTTATAATAAATTAAATAATGCATTTTATTTAATAGTAGTTTATTGTATACATTTATTACAACCCATAAAAAATTTTGAGGGCAGTTTACTACCAACTAAATTTTATTTAAAAGATGTATTGAACAATTGTATTATACTTAACAAAATAACATGTTTATTGAGGATAGTGTTTTAAAATACCGCAACGCCATATATGTAGAGCTCGGCCAATGGCCGAAGACAGCCGTTACTGTAGAGCTTTTAAATACAGATGCAATGACAGGCTAACACTTTAAAGTGAGGCGCGTGATATCATAAAGTACACATTGTCTTGGACGAGCAAACGCTGCTAAATATCTCCGAGTCAGTTAACATTCTAGAGATTATTTTAATTCTGAATATCAAACTAACCAGTTGTGTTGTATTTTATAGAATTCGCTGTGGGGAGATCCATAGAAATACGGGGATCTAAACACCCTCGTTGCCTACATGGAAGAATTAAACGCAAACGGTTAGTAATTGTAGAGCAATGAAAGACCATATTTGTAAAAAAGACTAATTAGCTTTTAAAAAATTAAAAAAATAATTTCGAAAAATGTATAATGTGCTAAATTGGTGGGTTTTCATAAACAAAAATGGGCATTATAAGTTTTTTTGTTTTATAAACGCTAAACGATAAATATTATATTATTTTAAGGTAATTTACTTGTTGAAATATTATTGTATAACACCTTGGCTCAGTTGGTAGAATGCATACTTCCTTGTTTGGGTGTCCAGGGTTCGAGTCCGGGCAGGACAATTGTTATTATTGTGAAAATGACCATTCAGATTAATAGGTAGTTTCTGTATGATTATCCACGGCTATCACTTACGCTAAAAGATTCTAATACAAAGTTATGTTTGTATCAGAATCATGGAATCACAAGATGTCTGCGGAGTCTCCCATAATAGCACCTCCACCACCACAACTCCTAGAACCACAAGAGACTATAATATACATTTTTCGGCTCTGGATGCTATTGATTCATCCATAGGTGAGATCATTATTTTACGTTAAAATAAAAAAATTATGTATGAGTTGAAAGATCATATAATGAGAAGATTGTTATTGTAAACCACCATAACAGGTGAAAACATTTTTCAAATAGAACTTAACGTAAAGTAAATGTCCCAAACATTATGTGAAATAAACAAGTGTCTTTTAAATTGATTAGTTAGATCAACTGAGGGATCCGTATTAATTTATGATATTCACACTGTCCACTCCGAGGACAAACTATAAAATAAAATGGTCATTTTTTTTACCAGGTATTATTTTGATAACTTAAATGATAATTTGTTTGATTTAAAAATTGCAAAGAAGGATTTTTTAAATTGCCTTTGTATAAAAGAATATGGTTTCAAATGCTTACTTTGTAGTTAGGTTGACTGGTGTTTGAATTCAAACTCTTGTGTTTTAGCTCAAATGAATAAGGATGATGCCGATTCGAACTGGGGGGAAGACGTGGTCCCAACCACAAACTCCGCAGCTCCCATTCAGGCCAGCGGGAGATTTGCCGACTCCAAGGTCTTCCTGCAAGCTGCTGTTAAAGGGGCGAGGAAGGCGGGGATCAAAGACTCTCTCTAAACGCGGATATGATGTGGGAGGGACCATCGTCAGCACCCCAGACGGGAATTAGTGGTCCGGTAAATCAGGTTGGTGGAACATTGTCAAATGGCGTCCCTCTTCGTATCGTAGAAGAGAGGATTAAACAACTGAGTGGTTCTTTTGTACTGGTAGAGAAATTACCGTACAGCTTGGTGCTACAGCAAGTGATCGTGACGCATTAAGCTAGCTTGAAGAACAAATTACTAATTTGCTCGATAGGCTGCAGGACCATGGCGTTAGCGCCGATGACCATGTTGGCTTGCTTTTGAATAGCACGGACTCTACGTTAAGGGCCTGTGTATGTCTCATTTAGCGCGCAGACCAGTTAGACGCTCGAGCCGTGCTTTATAATGTAAGTCGCGTCTTGCAGGGTAATACTTTGTTAGTGAGTACAGCACCATTGTACGTTAAACTCTGCCATTTTAAGGAGACTCGCGGGAGTGGACGTTATTGTGATAAACTCTCTCCCACAAGCACATATAGCCGTAAACACCAAGGGATCATTACGATCCAAAATGGCGACACACTTTGCCTTGCCCGTGCCTTGGTTGTCGCCAAAGCTATATGTGATAATAAAAGAGAACAAATCAAAGAGGGTCGTAATATTCAAAAATACAAAGCAGAAGAACTATGCCGTGATTCTCGTGTGAACCTTTTGAAAGGTGGTGGAATAACTGAACTGAAACAATTTCAAGCATATCTTTTCCGAAAACAAAATCACCGTGTTCAGGGAACGTCGGGGGAGACAGGTTCTATATGAGGGGGCCTACTCCCTTCGAACATTCCTTTAAGGGGCACCTTGATTGTATTTTCACGACGATAAAGCAAAACCATTTTGATATCATAACATACTTGACAGCCGCATTTAAGTGCTCGTAATTTTGCCGTGAGTGCCGTGTGCCGTTCAGTAATAAGAACAAACACAAGTGCGAATCCGCGTGCAAAAAGTGTTACGCTAAAGCAGTTTGTAGCGGAGGCCGATCTGTGGTCTGTAAAGACTGTGGGCGTTGGTAAACCAGACGTGCTTTGATAACCATAAACGTCCCGGTTTTTGAGAGGTCACAGGTCGGTCTGTAATGTCAAAAAGGCTTGCGAGGTATGCGGGCAATTTTTCAGTTTGGAAAAATCAAATTATTCACATAGGTGTGATGAGACTTATTATAGAGTATGCGATTCATATCGTCCTTTTGGTCATTTCTGTTATATGAAGCAGGCCCCGTCAAAGCCGTCACTGGAAAAGAGCAATTTCATGTTTGTGTTTCTACGATTTTGAAGGCAGACAAGAAACGCTTCTTCAAGGTGCGGCTGGCACGTTTATGCACGAACCTAACCTATGTGTCGCGCAGGCGTGTTGTAAGGCTTGACCATCATTGCATAGAATGTGGGGCGATAGGACTCGCATATTTAAGGGTGATACCACAATGGCCCAATTTTTTGAATTTTTTAGAACAAATTAAAGCATCAAAATTTAAGGATATCACCCTTCTCGGCCATATTGCAAAATCCTATGATGGAAATTTTATTTTAAGATATATAATGGAGGTAAAAAAATGGACTCCAGAACTTATAATGAACGGTGGGAAAATCATGTCCATGCGTTACGGCCCGCTCCACTTTTTTGACTCGCTGAACTGTCTCTCGATGTCGTTGTCCAAATTGCCCAAAACTTTTGGCTTGGACGAGTCTTTGGCCAAGGGACATTTCCCCCATTTTTTCAACAAAAAAATAAAACGCAGGGTGTAGGGATCTCTTGCCGCTAAAGAAGGACTACGGCATCGGCGAGATGTCAGTTGAGGGAAAGGAGCACTTTGAGAATTGGTATGACGCGTTGGTCAAAGAAAATTATGTCTTTGATTTTAAACGCGAGTTGGAACTGTATTGTGTGAAAGATATAGAGATCCTACGGAAGGCCTGCCTGAAGTTTAGAGAGATGCTCATGGAGAAAGCAAAGTTGGATCTTTTCAGAGAGGCGTGTACGATAGTTGGAGCGGCCATGTTGGATTACCGCCGAAGTCAAGTTAAGGAGAATACTATCGGTATTATCCCTAACGGTGGCTATCGGTGCGCAGACCAACAGTCGCACGTCCGCTGTACAATGGCTCTGCTGGAGGCGCATCAATGCGGTGTGTCTATTCTTCATGCGGGTAACGGCCGTGAGGAATATGTGTTAGGGCGACGTGTAGAAGGCGTTGTTAAAGCTGGAGATACCACCACCGTCTTCCAGTTCTGGGCTGTTATTGGCACGGGTGCCCTCTCTGTTACCCTGACAGGACCAGCCCTGTCAAAAATAGTGCCCACGAGACCATAGAGACGCGCTATGAAGCAACCATGGCTTGTGTTGAAAAGTTTAAGAATGCCGGCTACACGGTCGTAGAGATATGGGAGTGTATGTTTAATGCGAAGAAACGCACAGACAAGGACTTGCAGCAATTTGTAGTCCGGCACGAAGTGTATACCAAGGAACCTCTCAGTCCAAGGGATGCATTCAATGGCGGGCGTACAAATTGTATCAAGCTCTTCCACGAAGCAGATCTTTCTTTTGGGTGAAGATCAAGTACTTTGGATGTGTGTTCGTTGTATCCATACGTTTGCAAGTACAAAAAATATCCCGTCGGCCACCCCAAAATTCACTTGGAACCAAATTGTCCGTCTATAGATCAAGTAGATGGCATAGCCAAAGTTACAGTGACGCCTCCGCTGGATTTATTCCTGCCCGTATTGCCTACACGGATGCACGACAAGCTAATGTTCATCTTGTGCAGGAAATGCGGGGAGGAGAAAAACCAAGACGCGTGTCAGCACAATGAAAACAATGATCGCTGGTTGACAGTCGTCTAGGTGATTGAGGAGATCCGGAAAGCCGTTGAGAAAGGCAACACCGTTGAAGCAGTGCATGAAGTGTGGGAGTACAATGTATCTGTTTTACGACCGTCAGACGCGTTCTGGCGGATTGTTTCACGTTACATTGATACTTTTTTAAAATTAAACAAGAGCCAGCGGATGGCCAAGTGGTGTACCTCACAAGAGGAAAAGATAGCTTAGATTCAAAATTATGAGGAAAGGGATGGGGTAAAACACGATTTCGGCTCTGTTTTGTAAAACCCGGTCTCCGCACTTTGGCTAAACTTTTTTTAAAATTCACTATGAGTAAAGTTTGGGCAAAGACCCGATTTACCACACGTAGCCGTTGTCAACGACTCGACTATCAGGGAATCCACAAGTACCTGACGGAAACCGTACATCACGTGGACAGCGTCATTGATATAATTGATGAGGTTATGTTCCTCAATTACAAGGATGCTCGTGACGCGTTGCGCCCTAACCCTAACACGAGTGTGGCGGTGGCGTGCTACACGACTGCTATGGCTAGGTTGCACTTATACAGTATCCTTGAACAATTGGGGACCGCGTTTTGTATCATGATACAGATAGTTTTCTATTCGCCGAATGCCCCGGCAATTGGACTCCACCGACCGAGACTTTTTAGGTGACCTCACTGATAAACTTCAGGATTACGGTCCGGGAAGCTACATTAGCGCCTTTGTATCTGATGGTCCCAAGAATTACGCGTACCGAGTTTGTGTTGGCGGAGATACTGCCAAAACAAAAACGGTGTGCAAGGTTCGAGGTATCACCATAAACTATGGCAACAGGAACGATATTAATTTTGAATTTTTGAAAGCGATGGTCACTGAACAGGCTGCGGAAAGATACATACAAATACCGCACAAAATTGTAAGAAAAGGTCTTGCGACTGTATGAACCATTTCACAGACTAAAGTTTACCGGCCCGTGTACACCAAACGTCGGATAAACCGATGATTTTAATACGTTGCCGTTTGGGTATCGGATTCCTTGTAAACGCACTCGCCACGACTAAAAGGTGCTTATTTAAACATGCTGAATAACCATCTTTTTTCTTTCACTCTAGACAGTTCCACTGACATACCATTTTTCAAAGATTTGCGATTTTTTTCATATTTTTTTCTGCATGAAAAAAAGCATAATTTTTTATTTATTTTATGCACTCGGATACATTTTTATAATTTTTTATTTTCCAGTAAAATCTTCCGCCTACCTGATTTTTTTCTATACAATTAGTTGTTTGTATATATTTTAATTCTAGTCAACTGTTTGTCTATATATATATTTTTTAAATCTATTCAAATATAAAAGCTGTTTGTAAATATAATATATTTTTCTTTTAAATTGAAAACAGTATATATCATATTTAGTACCGAGGCCACTATTCCCCCATATTGTAAATATTCAAGGAAATACTTTTCACTGTGTGTAAATAAATATTGTAAACAAAACAAATTATGTTTATACTAATAATTATTTATATATATAGTAAATATACACAGTATACATTACACTGTGTACATACTTTTTCATGGCCAAATAAATATTGTAAAAATTGTTCTTATGTTTGTGTTTTAAACGTCTATAACCCCACACCTCCTTCCTATCCTATAAATACAAGCTCATATAGCTTATAAGCTCAGTCTCAAACATTATGGATAAGTTGAAACATCCATTTTCGGCATTCATAAGCAGCCCTTGCGGCTGTGGAAAGTCACATTTTGTAGCAGACTTTATCCGTCACTTGGACACAATGTGTGACGTTAAATTTGATAAAATCACATGGTATTACGCTTTATGGCAACCGGGATTCGAACAAGACGGGACAAGTCCCTACGTCATATTCTGTAAGGATTTGCCGGAAATGGATGACGTCTGTAATGACTCTCCACAGCTGATTATCCTGGACGACCTGATGCGTGAAGCCAACGAAGTGGTCGTCGATCTTTTCACCAAAGGATGCCTCGATCAAAATATTAGCGTCATGTACCTTACACAAATATATTCCTACAGGGCAAGGGCCAAAGGGACATTTCCTTAAACGCACATTATATCGTGCTTTTTAAAATCCCAGGATAAAGCTCAGATTCAACACTTTGCATGACAAGTCTGTCATGAAAATCCCCGTGTTTTACAAGAGGCTTACACCGATGCTACAAGTACGCCTCACGGCTATATATGGCTAGATTTCAAACAAGGTACACCAGAATGGTTCAGATATAGAACCAGCACAAATGTCAGATGTTGCGTGTATCTACCGCGCAAAAAGCTATAAAAACACCGACACTTCCCGCTTACAGATCATTTCATAACCATGAGTCCCAAAGTGCTGAAGCAGACCCCTCTGCTACATGCGATGTATCGCATGAACCCGCAACAACGTGTCGCCTTGATGGAAACGGCTGACAATAAACAGGTTGACTCTGTTTGCAAGTGTGCCTACAAAACTTTAAAAGGGGGGGTACCACTGAAAAATGCGCAGAAGACCAAGTTACATGCTCACAAGCAGGTGTTGCGCAAGCTGGTCAAATGAGGAGAGTGCTGGAAGAAGAAGAGACAACTACTCGTTCAGAAAGGAGGAGCGTTCTTTCCCTTACTTTTAGCTCCTCTAATCAGCGGGGTCCTCGGTTCCTTATTCAACAAGTAAATAATGGAACACACGAAAAAGATGATATTGGTGTCCCGGAAACATTATACCGTTACGAGCAACAGCACCTGCAAACGGCTTCGGCAATAAATCTAGTGGTCTCCGAGTTGGACAAGGAATTGGAAAAAATCTTCGCTTCAAAACTTGACAGGTCTAAATGGACTTTATAACCAAAAAGTGCTCCAGCGCTATCTACACTTTAGTAAACACCCTCCGCCATCTGAAACCAATCCCGCCACCACCACAACCCCTGAAGTGTCTGTACATCCCATCCCAACTGTACTTAATACTGTACCAGCACAGGCACGTAAAAAAGCTGAACTTTTACTAGAAACTATTAAGTCCCAAGGCGGCATCTCTTGGGACTCAAATGGGCAAGTGAGTATTCAAGATACGCCTCTCCGTGGATCCAGTATTGGGATTTAGTCAATGATCTGGTCAGAGCAAGAAGACACAGTGAACCGGCAGGGTGGCAAGAGTTTCTCACGGCGCTGAAAATATAAAACGTTCCGAAAGAATTTTTTGTAAACCCGAAACGTTTGGCACCCCTTAGAGATCCGACGCCCGTAGCACAACCACTTACACCATCGCAACGCCCAAAGAAGAATAAACTGAAGAGGGTGGATGAAAACAAGTGGCTGCCGTTCAGAGCTTAATGGAACGTCTAGCCGACATCTACTACGACCCTTCTCATCCTGCAGGGTTTGCAGGGGCGGCGTCGTGCATAAAGTTATCCAAGAAGGATCCCGAAAAAGTACGAGAATGGCTTCGTGCGCAGGACTCTTATACCCTACACAAACCTCGGTAAAAAAGTTTCCACGCAACAAGTAGGTGGTGTCAAAGATTGACGAACTCTGGCAAGCCGATCTCACGATATGAGAAGTCTCAGAAAATACAACGACGGTGTAGTTGTACTTGCTCAACGTCATCGACGTGTTTAGTAAGATGGCCTGGGCAACGACTCTTCCATCCAAGACGGGGAGCGTCGTGAGAGACGCCTTTCGGGACATTTTCAAGCAATGCGGCCGTAAACCTCTAAGTATAAAGACGACAAGGGGACAGAGTTCTCGGCACGTCTAGTCCGGAAATTTCTCAAGCAAGAAGGCGTGCATTACTACACCACTCATAATCCAGACGTGAAGGCAAGCATCGTGGAACGATTCAATAGAACTCTGAAAGGACGCATGTGCCCCTACTTTACCAAAAATAACACGTATAGGTATGTGGACGTCCTCATTACTCTAGTCGACGCTTACAACGGCTCCAAGCATTCCAGTATCAAGACGTCGCCCGACGACGTTTTCAGAAACTAATGTGCTTCAAGTCAGAGATAATCTGTACGGCAAAAGGCATCCAAACTCGAAGACTAAAATAAAAGTCGGTGACACGGTGCGTATTAGCAAATCCAAAATGCTGTTTGAAAAGGGCTACGAAAGCAATTGGAGCGAAGAGATTTTCAAAGTCAGCAGTGTCGTGTTCCGACAACCTGTCGTCTACAGACTCCTCGATATTGAAGGCGAAGAAATGGAGGGGAAGTTTTACGAACCTGAATTGAAAGGCGTACGTCTCCATGAAACTTTTAAAGTTTGATATAATACTACGTGTCAAGGGTAAAGGCGCCAGAAAGAAAGTGTATATGCAGTGGAAAGGTTACCCCGTAAAGTTTAATTCCTGGCTTCCCGCCAGTTACATCAGCGCTCTACCATGAAGGACCAATTTTACATCACTTTGCCGAGCGACAACTCTATGGGATATTTCCCGAAAAATACCCTCACGAATTTCACCACGCAACTTCCTTACCGTCTTACACTCGAGGGCAGGTGGGAAGACGCTCTGGCTGAATTCAATATCATGGTTCTTTCACCACCGTACCTGAGGGTCAAATTATGTATGGTACAACTGGGTGGACGCTAACGGCGTGGAACAAATATTCAAGGATCATATCCCTGCTGGAAACTACAGCATTATCCATGAATTGATCAAAGCTCTAAACGAAGTAGAGGCTTTTAAAGGGGATTCCGGAGTTGTATTCAAGTACACAAACCCCAACAAAAAAGTTGAAGTTATCTCTTCTTAACCAAATAACAGCTGTTGACTCTATCAAGCCAACTAAGTCTACAGCTCGGTTTTCGATCCTCAGACTAATCTGATAAAAGTAGCAAAGTCTCCGTACGCCGCCAACATTCTACTAGGCCTGCCCTCGCAAATGTACATCTACACGGATATCGTCGAGCCTCAGCCCGTGGTGTGACATTGTGGCACCGCTGTTACGTATCGTCGGTATCAACAACATAAACTATATCTACGGTATACATAAGACAGTTAGATACGACCCGTTGCACTACATGCCGGTGTTTAGAAGGGAAATTGAAAGCTTGGAAATCAATAAAAGAACAGGCACGGGTGAACCTGTACCATTCGAGTTTGGAAAGGTGTGCGTGAAACTTCATTTTCGACGCTGCTGAACATGAACTGTCCCTACCAAAGATACTACATCAACCAGCTGGAACAGGAATATCTTCGATCTACCACGGTGTTCCCTATCGAAGGGGCATGGATAGAAGTTTTTTTCAGTGGTCTTTTCAAAAGCGTCGTACAGTTGCTGAGAAGAGGCGCTAAAGCCATCGGAAAACATGCGCTTCATACTGGTATCGACGTGCTCTCCGACGTTGCCAATCAAGGGTGTCCTTTCAAAGAGGCCCTACGGCAACGTGTCGGCGAGCCTGGAACAAACCTGAAACGCAAGCTGAACAGAAGATCAACACGCTGATGACCGGCTCATGCTATAAAGGGCGTCGTAAGAAGCAACGTCATTCTAAGGTCGTCACCCGACGTAAAAAGTTCAAGAAAGAAGCTAAAGATATTTTCAGTTAAAATGTCGTTTCTACACCCTAGTCCTGCGAGTGTGCCAGCAGTGAACTCGATCTCTTTTCCGTGCCACGCCCTCAAACAAGTCTTGAAAGTGGGCAATGCTCCAGTACAAACCTGTCTCTACCCTCACCGATGATTCTCCCATCGAATTTACCGTTACCGGACAAGGCGAGTTCTATATCGATCTTTCCCAGACTATGCTTTATCTCAGGGCGGCCATCATGAAACCCGATGGTGACGCTTTCACAGAGGTGGATCAGATCGCTCACCGTCAACAATTGGTTGCATTCTCTATTCACACAGGTGGACGTATTTTTAAACCAAAAACTAGTCTCACCGCCCAGAAACACGTATGCCTATAGAGCGTTTATTGAGACGAAGCTCACTTACAAAAGCAAAGCCAAAAGAACGCATTTTACTGGTGGTCTGTGGTTCGCCGACACCCCCGGAACCTTTGGGAGGCTAACGCTGGCAACCAGGGATTTGAGGCCCATCGCAGTCTCACCACAAAAAGTAAGACGGTGGGTATCTTTGGGTATCTACACGGTAACGTGTTTAACCAAGAGAAATACATTTTGAACGGCGCCGAACTCAGAGTCAGGTTGGGTCCGTTCCTGAGACGGGTTTATCTTATCGCGGTCCCTGAACTCCCTCACTTTAAGGTTCACATCGTTGAAGCCGGCCTTCTAGTGAGGCGTGTCAACGAAGCACCATCCATACTGTTGGCCACACGCCAAAGCATTAAACGTCAGCCCTGCAAAGTATCCCATCAGCCGTGTGGAAGAAAAAATCCTCAATATTCCTACAGGCGTGCAAGGAAATCGCTGGACAACGTATTCACCGGCCAGTGACCCAAACGGTGCATCGTGGGATTTGTGTCAAACGCAGCGTTCAACGGAGACGCCACCAAGAACCCGTTGAACTTTAAAACCTACGGCATGAACTATTTCTCGCTGTACTTGGACGGGGAACAAGTACCGTCGAAACCGTTACAGCCCGATTTTTCAAACGGACACTATGTCATGTCCTACCACACGCTGTTTTCGGGAAGGAGTATCCATTTCATGAACGAGGGTAGCGACATCACATGAGAAGCCTTCCCCAAGGGATATCTTCTCATGGCCTTCGATCTCACGCCTAATCTGTCGGCCCACATGACATCTCATTGGAATTTGACGAGACACGGTTCTCTGAGCATCGAATTGAGCTTCACCCAGCTCTCACCGAAACCGTCAACTGTATCGTGTACGGGGAGTTTGCCAACATCATCACCATGACAAGGACAGAAACGTCGTGACCGATTATGGAAGTTAATATAAACAGCTTCCCGCCCTTTACCCCTTCATTTAAGCTATGGACGTCATTGTGGATTTCCAGAGCTTCATCGACGACAACAAAGAGTTTATCGTCAAGGAAACTGAGTGTTTTATCTGTATGCGGCACATTACTTCAACATTGGTTGTTAAAACCTCCATACGCTATCGAAGAACTTTCCACCGATGCCAGAAAGAAAGCCGACTATATAGTCAACAATCTGCACGGTATCACCTGGGATTTACGGTGATGTGATTACAGCCTGCTCGAATCTCTCATCTCCCGTGCCGTAGCGCGTGCAGAAACCGTCTACGTCAAGGGGGTGGAAAAGAAAAAGTTTCTAGTCTAATACAAGTCTACACCCTTCGTAGATCTGTACGACAAAGTTGTTCGTCACTGAAAAGACTTAAATTGGGCCGCACCATGTGCATGGGATATAGTTCTGTATGGAATTTCTGCTCTGCCTCTATCGTCTTGGACTTCGTGATTGGATGATTGAAGATGGACACGCACACCATAAGACGCGCAGAAAACAAGTCCGTGGGTTTCCCTTCTGTACAGTCGGGTGTTTTTCCCTGCCGATCAACTACTCGCAAGAATAGCTCGACCTGCCACTCTAGTCATCAACACCGATCCACACACCAAACCTGGGACGCATTGGGTCGCCATCTTTATCGACAAGAACGGCGTGGGAGAATACTTTGACATTTATGGTTTTATACCGCGTATAAAGTCACATCGGGATTTTATACGCAAAAACACTTTTCGCACGTCCTATAGCAAGCTACAACTTCAAAGCATCTTATCTGACGTTTGCGGCCATTACTGTCTCATGTACCTTCTCTATCGCACCAAGAACATCCCGATGAAAACTTTCAAAAGCCTATTCTCGTCCACCAATCATACAGCCAACGACGCTAAGGTGGTGACATATTACAATAGATTTTTCAAGACTCTAGGGGCATGTCGCCCTTCAAGAGGCCGTGTCCAGGCGGCGTGCGCTTATAAAAGGGCGTCCCGGCGGTGTGCCGGCAATAACCACCGAACATCATAGAAGGTCAAGAGATTGCGGGAGAAAAGCAAAGCCTGCGGAACCACTCGCTGTCAGCATATTTTCAACACATTGTTCCCGATGGATGGAGTCGACGCCAAAGCGAGTCATCGTTGGCATGAGTGTCAAGAACAACTTTACGCCCTATGTCCAGATAGAAAAATGTGGAGGGAACTGCGCCGTGTTTATCCGTACAGAATGGCAAGAACTGGGCAGCTACAAGTCGGTCATATCAAAGTTTTTTTACCAACACGCAACCTCCTCAGAAGATTAGTCTAACTAATTACGAAATCTCTCTGAGACGCATGTGTGTGACCATATGTCGTCATCAACGAGAAACAAGACGCTGGAATCATTCGGGTCGCTTATCTAGCACCTAGCTGGGCGCGTATTTGTGAGGTGTGGGACCTCATCGACGTTACTGTCGACCGACGGGACATTGGTCGACACCCGTCGCACGCTATTGCAACAATTTGATCGACACACTCGTCGTGGGTGTATGCGACACGCTAACAGCCTCGACGTTATATCATTGACCTAGAACAACCTACGGTGGAAACGCACATCAAAAACCTGGATCCTATCAGCGCTAACTACTATACACATCAAGTCATCGGTTTGGACTATTACATGCTGGATTGTGAACTAAAAACAATTTACTAAACGCATCTGAGAGACACTGTAGAAAAACGTATGAACGAATAAATGCGTCATTCCTGTAAAAGTGTATGATAAATATTATGTATGATGTATTTAATGTTTAAATAAATATATATATATTTATTTGTAATATCTGTGTTTTATTCACGCAAACCCTATCTATCCTTACACGTAGTTTAACCAGATATGAGTCTAATTTGTCAAACAGCTAATCTTATACATTCCTACATGTCGACGGTAGATACCAAACCGACAATTTTATTAGACTTTTGTGAGGAATAGCGGCCCCTAACTGAGAATTATAAATCACTGTGACGTTTCCACCTGGAAAGAGAGGCCCCTAAGTGTGTATTATAAAGAGTTGTGTCAATGCTCCCGCTATTCCTGTCTCCACTTGTCTTGTCGACCCACCAAACTGGCGCCAGGTATTAGTCATCAGGGTTGCGACAGAGCGATGACGTCATCGGTAAAACCCATTGCAAGTGAGGGTTGCAACATCATTCAAGGTCATGATCTGTTCGTGGTTCGACTTGTCTTGTCGACGCGCCAAACTGGCGCCAGGTATGTGTCATAATCTTTGCGACAGAGCGATGACGTCATCGGTAAAATCCATTGCAAGTGAGGGTTGCGGCATCATTCCAGTTCGTGATCTATTCTTGTCTCGACTTTTCTTGTCGACCCGCCAAATTGGGCGCCAGGTATGAGTGTTTATCGTTGCGACAGAGCGATGACGTCATCGATAAAACCCATTGAAAGTGAGGGTTGCGACATCATTCAAGGTCGTGATCTATTCTTGTCTCGACTTGTCTTGTCAACCCTCCAAACTGGCGCCAGGTATGAGTCATAAGGGTTGACAGAGTGATGACGTCATCGGTAAAACCCATTGCAAATGAAGGTTGAGACATCATTCAAGGTCGTGTCTCGACTTGTCTTGTCAACGCGCCAGTCATCAGGAAAACACATTGCCACATAGAAAGGGGGAAAGAGTTGCCGGAGGTCAATGACCTCGTGTACTAGCTCACTGTTTCAAGGTCACGATCTATTCTTGTCACTACTTGTCTTGTCGAGCCGCCAAAATGGCGCCAGGTATGAGTCGTCAGGGAAAACCCAGGGGGAATATTGCGACATCACACGCAATGAATACGTCACCCAACTCGGAGTCAAAGGTCAAATTGAGGCCATACGCCACCCCAGCTACTGGCGTCGTGTAGGATCAATGTTAATCTTATGGAGGGAAAGTGAGTCATAACTTTCATTTCACCTTCTACTCGCCATATTGGCCGATTACCCCGATACTTACCAATAAGGTTATCCATGAGCGCACACATAAATTCTTAGTGGGGTCAAAAGTAAAGAAGTTTCGAGTTAATAATTAATCCAAGCCATTATTCTTATAATGCTCAAACTTTGAACAGATTACATAATGAGGATGTATATACAAAGAATTTATTGAGACTTTGGGTTATTTTCAATAAGTGCTAGGTGATTTAACATTGATAAATAATTGCTTATTATTTAATATCTTATTTATAGGCTATTTCATGTACAGCAGGGGTGGGTCCGGACCTGCTGGACCACAATCGTGTGTGCGCCCCTGAGGTTATCAGGAAGCCAGAATGCCTCATTCCAGGAAAAGAGGAACCATGGGTGCAAAACACACCAAGGGGTAAAATAAAACCTCTGCTTCTACCGACTATATTTCCATAGAGAATTCACTCTTTCCCCTTCCGAGAATCAGCTCGTTCTCTCCAGGTCCTCAATACACCAGACAAACTTCCCATCCCCTCACTCCTCTCCCTCGAGATTCATCCCCAATCAAACAGTCCCTCAGTAGGGAGAATGCGCTTACGGGGACACACATTTATCACGAGTTGGAGGGTTCCTGAGATATCACGATAGATATGTTGATGTGAGGTGGGAGGTGGGGGGATGAACTGAGAGATGTGATGGGGGGGTTTAGATGTGTGGTGTGGAGGAGGGGGGATGGGTGGTTGGAGCACCTGGCTGCCTAAGAGGGAGACTTATATATATTTTTTTAGTGCGGCATACGGGACTCATTTGCATAATTGAAGGGTTGAAGCGCATGCTGATGCAGTTACGAGGACACAGGTTGTCTAGCACGCGGATGACAGAGAGAGGTGACGAGTCATGGTTCTTCCTCTCCTCTCCCTCATCAGATTGAGAAGGGTGACAGAGAGAGGTGAGGGGTCAGGCAGGGTTGAGTGTTCTCTCTCCCGACGAGCCAGCGAGTTTTTTTCTCCCTCTCTGTCATCGGTGTGATGTAGTAGGGTTTGGGTGGGTAGCTTATGGACCTCGAACCTTGGGATATGACAAGTATATTCTCTCTCTCTCTCGAACCCTGATGGTCAGTCCTAGCAAAGATTGGGAAAGTTCAAACAATCTTAATTACCTATAAATGAGGCTGGATTATTAATCACCTTTAAATGAGGTAGGATTATGAAGAAGTTAACAATATTTTTCTAAAAAATCAGTAAATCCATTTGAATATTGAATTAGGCAAAGTTCAAACAATATTAATTACCTCTGAGATCCAGCGCTATCATACATCACATTACAACAATATTGTACATCACATTAAAGTGCTATCATACATCACATTAAAGTACTATCATACATCACATTACAACACAATCATACATCACATTACAACACTATCATACATCACATTGACGTGCTATCATACATCACATTAAAGTACTATCATAGATCACATTACAACACTATCATACATCACATTACAACACTATCATACATTACATTACAATAATATCATATATCACATTACAATACTATCATATATAACATTACAACACTATCATACATCACATTACAACACTATCATATATCACGTTACAACAATTTCATACATCACTTTAAAGTGCATCATACATCACATTAAAACACTATAATACATCACATTACAACACTATCATACATTACATTAAAAACCTATCATACATCACATTACAACAATATCATACATCACATTACAGTACTATCATACATTACATTACAACACTATCATCCATCACATTACAGTACTATCATACATCACATTACAACACTATCATACATCACTTTACAACACTATCATACATTACAACACTATCATACATCACATTAAAGTACTAGCATACATCACATTACAACACTATCATACATCACATTACAACGCTATCATACATCACATTACAACACTATCATACATCACATAACAACGCTATCATACATCACATTACAACACTATCATACATCACATTACAACACTATCATAAATCACATTACAACACTATCATTCATCACATTCCAACACTATCATACATTACAACACAATCATACATCACATTACAACACTATCATACATCATATTACAACACTATCATGCATCACATTACAACACTACCATACATCACATTACAACACTATCATACATCACATTACAACACTATCATACATCACATTACAACATTATCATACATCACAGGACAACACTATCATACATCACATTAACACAATCATACATTACATTACAACACTATCATACGTCACATTACAGTATCATACCTAGTCCAGCTCAAGATGATTGCCAAAATTCCTGATGGTCTGACTTCAATCCTCACTCCTGGTAAAAAGGTTAAATATCTTCTGTATTTTTCAATCCTTAGTCATGCTCAAGATGATTGCCAAACATCCTGACGGTCTGACTTCAATCCTCACTCCTGGTAAAAAGGTTAAATATCTTCTGTATGTTTTCAATCCTTAGTCCTGCTCAAGATGATTGCCAAACATCCCTGTTGGTCTGACTTCAATCCTCACTCCTGGTAAAAAGGTTAAATATCTTCTGTATGTTTTCAATCCTTAGTCCTGCTCAAGATAATTACCAAACATCCTGATGGTCTGACTTCAATCCTCACTCCTTGTAAATGGTTAAATATCTTCTGTATATTTTCAATCCTTATTCCTGCTCAAGATGATTACCAAACATCCTGATGGTCTGACTTCAATCCTCACTCCTAGAAAAAGGTTAAATATCTTCTGTATGCTTCAATCCATAGTCCGGCTCAAGATGATTGCCAAACATCCCTGTTGGTCTGACTTCAATCCTCACTCCTGGTAAAAAGGTTAAATATCTTCTGTATGTTTTCAATCCTTAGTCTGCTCAAGATGATTGCCAAACATCCTGACGGTCTGACTTCAATCCTAACTCCTGGTAAAAAGGTTAAATATCTTCTGTATGTTTTCAATCCTTAGTCCTGTTCAAGATGATTACCAAACAACCTGATGGTCTGACTTGAATCCTCACTACTGATAAAAAGGTTAAATATCTTCTATATGTTTTCAATCCTTACTCCTGCTCGAGATGAATGCCGAACATCCCTGACGGTCTGACTTCAATCCTCACTCCTGGTAAAAAGGTTAAATATCTTCTGTATGTTTTCAATCCTTAGTCCTGCTCAAGATGATTACCAAACATCCTGATGGTCTTACTTCAATCCTCACTTCTGGTAAAAAGGTTAAATATATTCTGTATGTTTTCAATCCTTAGTCCTGATGGTCTGACTTCAATCCTCACTCCTAGTAAAAAGGTTAAATATCTTCTGTATGTTTTCAATCCTTAGTCCTGCTCAAGATGATTACCAAACATCCTGATGGTCTGCCCTCTATCCTCACTCATGGTAAAAAGGTTAAATATCTTCTGTATGTTTTCAATCCTTACTCCTGCTCAAGATGATTGCCAAACATCCATAATGGTCTGACTTCAATCCTCACTCCTGGGATAAAGGTTAAATATCTTCTGTATGTTTTTCAATCCTTAGTCCTACTCAAGATGATTGCCAAATATCCCGATGGTCTGACTTCAATCCTCACTCCTGGTAAAAAGGTTAAATATCTTCTGTATGTTTTCAATCCTTAGTCCTGCTCAAGATGATTGCCAAAATTCCTGATGGTCTGACTTCAATCCTCACTCCTGGTAAAAAGGTTAAATATCTTCTGTATATTTTTAATCCTTAGTCCTACTCAAGATGATTGCCAAACATCCCGATGGTCTGACTTCAATCCTCACTCCTAGTAAAAAGGTTAAATATCTTCTGTATGTTTTCAATCCTTAGTCCTGCTCAAGATGATTGCCAAAATTCCTGATGGTCTGACTTCAATCCTACACTCTGGTAAAAAGGTTAAATATCTTCTGTATGTTTTCAATCCTTAGTCCTGCTCAAGATGATTACCAAACATCCTGATGGTCTGACCTCAATCCTCTCTCATGGTAAAAAGGTTAATATCTTCTGTATGCTTTCAATCCATAGTCCTGCTCAAGATGATTGCCAAACATCCCTGTTGGTCTGACTTCAATCTTCACTCCTGGTAAAAAGGTAAAATATCTTCTGTATCTTTTCAATCCTTACTCCTGCTCAAGATGATTGCCAAACATCCCTAATGGTCTGACTTCAATCCTCTCTCCTGGTAAAAAGGTTAAATATCTTCTGTATGTTTTCAATCCTTATTCCAGATCGAGACGATTGTAAAACATCCCTGTTGGTCTGACTTCAATCCTCACATCCTGGTAAATAGGTTAAATATCTTTTGTATGTTTTAAATCCTTAGTCCTGCTCAAAATGATTGCCAAACATTCTGATGGTCTGACTTCAATCCTCACTCCTTGTAAAAGGGTTAAATATCTTCTGTATGTTTTCAATCCTTAGTCCTGCTCAAGATGATTGCCAAACATCTGATGGTCTGACTTCATTCCTCACTCCTGGTAAAAAGGTTAAATATCTTCTGTGTGTTTTCAATCCTTAGTCCTGCTTAAGATGATTGCCAAACATCCTGATGGTCTGACTTCAATCCTCACTCCTGGTAAAAAGGTTAAGAATCTTCTGTACGTTTTCAATCCATAGTCCTGCTCAAGATGATTGCCAAACATCCCTGTTGGTCTGACTTCAACCCTCACTCCTGGTAAAAGGTTAAATATCTTCTGTATGTTTTCAATCCTTACTCCTGTTCAAGATGATTGCCAAACATCCCTGATGGGCTGACTTCAATCCGCACTCCTGGTAAAAAGGTTAAATATCTTCTGTATGTTTTCAATCCTTAGTCCTGCTCAAGATGATTGCCAAACATCCTGATGGTCTGACTTCGATCCTCACTCCTGGTAAAAAGGTTAAATATCTTCTGTATGTTTTCAATCCTTAGTCCTGCTCAAGATGATTGCCAAACATCCTGATGGTCTGACTTCTATCCTCACTCCTGGTAAAAGGTTAAATATCTTCTGTATGTTTTCAATCCTTAGTCCTGCTCAAGATGATTGCCAAACATCCTGATGTCTGACTTCAATCCTCACTCCTGGTAAAAAGGTTAAATATCTTCTGTATGTTTTCAATCCTTACTCCTGCTCAAGATGATTGCCAAACATCCTTGTTAGTCTGACTTCAATCCTCACTCCTGGTAAAAAGGTTAAATATCTTCTGTATGTTTTCAATCCTTATCCTGCTCAAGATGATTGCCAAACATCCTGATGGTCTGACTTCAATCTCACTCCTGGTAAAAGGTTAAATATCTTCTGTATGTTTTCAATCCTTAGTCCTGCTCAATATGATTGCCAAACATCTTGATGGTCTGACTTCAATCCTCACTCCTGGTAAAAAGGTTAAATATCTTCAGTAAGTTTTCATCCTTAGTCCTGCTTAAGATGATTGCCAAACATCCTGATGGTCTGACTTCAATCTTCACTCCTGGTAAAAAGGTTAAATATCTTCTGTACGTTTTCAATCCATAGTCCTTTCAAGATGATTGCCAAACATCCCTGATGGTCTGACTTCAATCCTCACTCCTGGTAAAAGGGGTTAAATATACTACTGTATGTTGAGGTGTAGGATTGATGCTGACGAGTCTCGAACCATGAGGGATCGGGTTTCAATCCCTCTCTCTCAAACCCTGATGGTCTGACTTCAATCCTAATCTAATCAATATTCATTTTGAATTGTTTACAGGTTAAATGAGTTTAAAAAGAATTGTTCCTAGAACTCTATAGGATCAGGTTTCAATCCCTCTCTCTCTCTCTTTTAAGTAATAATCATTAAAGTTAATTACATTAATCATTAATTCTTTTACAAGATTCATGCGTTTAAAATTTAATTTTATATTAAACATTTATTTCCAATCATCATTAATTCTTTTACAAGATTCACACATTTAAAAGTAAATTACGCTTAATCTGCATCTCGTAAGACCAAAGTTTAATAATCTTACAGGTTAAAAATATCATTGAATTGTTTAATAGTTTTTTAAAAAAACACCTACTTGAGTCGTTTTTGAAATGAGTTTAAACACACTTTTCTTCCACCCTCGGTCAGCGATTTTCTCTCTCTGGGAGGCGTACGTCCCGGTTCACCTGCACCTGGCTCGCCTCATATGGTAGCTTCCCTTCCCGTCTTTGGGTTAGCACATTATCATAGAGATAGGACGGTAGGTCTACCCTTTATTGATAACATCGCTATGCAGTTTCTTGACGAAGATACCTGAACGGGGATCGTTCTGCACGAGTCTCCGAAACATGGGGTGAGGGAAGGGTACAGCTCCTGAATTATAACGTCGTCTCTCGCTCGACATAAGAACCCCTCGGTCTTTTATCTAAACATAAATTTCCAGATTCTAACAGTATTTGAAGCGAGGTCAATACGGTTTCCTCCCTCATCTAGGATATCCCACTGAGGACGGGGAGAATCGAGTTTTGAATCTCTGTCGGCGTGAACTGTGTGTGGTTTTTTTCTAAATGGTTTTTCACTCTCCCTCCACGCAAATCCGCTCCGATGTAAAAAAGCTACTGGTTGTCCGTCCATCAATGACTTGCCTTAAAATATGGTCATTCACCATGAGCACGGGGCGAATCCTGGATACCTCAGTGGTAAGAGCATGAGCTGAGTCCCAACCTTCCATGTCAAAGTTGAATAAGAATTTTATATACAGCAAAATTCTTCTCCATATTGCTACTAACGTCATGATTAACAAAACATTGTTTTCAGAGGAATAAATACTTGTAATAAAACTATATACACTTTATTATAAGCCAGATATGTTTTGTTTACGTCCCTCTTTACACACCATATTTCTTACAACATTGATGACAGCTTAAAAAAAGTTACTAAAGCTCGTATACAATAGGAGTGTAGGTGACAGAGGGTTCTTCACTGCAAGCATTGGCTGAAAGCCACTATGATAACCTTTTGACAAGTCATTTTATTCGATTGGTAATACATATATTAGCAATATTATTTATTATTAGCACCACGTCTTACTTACGCTAATGTGTAATTGGTAGGGTGTTTGTGAGATGAAATGAAGGACCTACAGTTTAACGTGGAATCCGAACCACGGTGGAGGCCTGGCATTCCTCACATTCACAAGATGTCTTGCCAGAGGTGAAGGAAGGGTTTGGTAATCAGATAATCTGTGCTGAGACCGAGGATTGAACCCCGGACTCCCAGCACAAAAGTAAGACACTTTACCCTAGACCGCCAAGTTACCCTAATGTTTTCAATAAAAAAAACTTCTGCCAGCTGTCACCACCTCTTCCTCTGTAGATGAGCTATATATTTTTCAAGTATTCATAAGTCAAGTGATTTTCTTACAGCTGTCACTTTTGATAGATATCAATCAAATGTTGATCACAAAAAAGTCTGTATTTTCTAAAAAAGTTGTTGTAAAGGTCCATTCGTAAGAAAATCAAGGGCATAGGTGTATAAACTGTGTGGATAACCAGATGTGTACAAAGTTCGAGTATATTAATCAGATATAATCATACCTGCTCCGTCGGGCACGCATGCAAAATCGTCAATCTCGACTTTCTTGTGGTAGGGAAGTCTAGGTTCATATCTCTACCAGGTAAACGGGGGTGGGTTTTAATTCTAAATGTTTTATCACTCACCCTTTCTCGCAAACGTTGAAAACACTAGCTCTATATTCTACCTTACTCATCACTGCCTCATTACTGTAAATTAGCGAGAATCCCGATTGGGTGATAAGGCACGTAACGTGGTGAAAATAATGTTTGCTACGGTAGGTAGATAATTTAGTATTTCCGTTCATCAAAATATCACAGCCCTTTAAATGAATTACCTTTAAATGAGGTAGGATTATTAATTAACTTTAAATGAAACACAAAGTCCATTAATTACCTTTTTGACCAAAGTTCAAACAATCTTAATTACCTTTAAATGAATTACCTTTAAATGAGGTAGGATTATTAAGAAGTTAACAATATTTTTCTAAAAATAATTACCTTTAAATGAAACGCAAAGTCCATTAATTACCTTTTTGACCAAAGTTCAAACAATCTTAATTACCTTTAAATGAGGTAGGATTATTAAGAAGTTAACAATATTTTTCTAAAAAAATCAGTTACTTCATTTGAATATTGAATTAGCTAAAGTTCAAACAATATTCCTTAGAACAAAGTTCGATCATTAATTACCTTAAAAAACACAAAGTCCTTTAATTACCTTTTTAACCAAAGTTCAAACAATCTTAATTACCTTTAAAATGAATTACCTTTAAATGAGGCAGGATTAAGAAGAAGTTAACAATATTTTTCTATAAAATCAGTTACTTCATTTGAATATTGAATTAGCCAAAGTTCAAACAATCTTAATTACCTTTTCATTAATTCTTTACAAGATTCATTCATTTAAAAAAGTTAATTACATTAAACATTTATTTCCTACGGATGCGTAGAACTTTCATCTACGATATCTAAACATTATATCTTCCACTATACTCACTAGACTATTATTTAGCATCATCCCCATCAAAGTTTAAAGACGTTTGCTTAGTTAATATTAATTACCTTAAAAACAAAGTCCATTAATTACCTTTAAAAATTAGCTTAGTACAGCAAAGTTCGGTGATCCAAAGTTCAAACAATCTTAATTACCTTTAAATGAGTCTGGATTATGAAGAAGAAGTTAACAATATTTTTCTAAAAATCAGTTACTTCATTTGAATATGAATTAGCCAAAGTTCAAACAATCTTAATTACCATTAAATGAATTACCTTTAATGAGGAGTAACAAGGAGATTGGTTAAATACACTCTCTTCAACTCCTCCCCTAGTAGGATCGTAAAAGTTCTGCATGTGTAGATTTAAACTATTCCTAAATCAGTTACTTCATTTGAATATTGAATTAGCCAAAGTTCAAACAATCTTAATTACCTTTAAATGAGGTGGATTAAAGAAGTTAACATATTTTTCTAAAAATTAGTTACTTCATTTGAATATTGAATTAACCAAAGTTCAAACAATCATAGATACCTTTAAATGAATTACCTCACAAAGTCCATTAATTACCTTTTGACCAAAGTTCAAACAATCTTAATTACCTTTAAATGAGCTGATTATGAAGAAGTTAACAATATTTTTCTAAAAATCAGTTACTTCATTTGAATATTGAATTAGCCAAAGTTCAAACAATCTTAATTACCTTTAAATGAGGCTGGATTAAGAAGAAGTTAACAATATTTTTCTAAAAAATTAGTACCTTCATTTGAATATTGAATTATCCAAAGTTCAAACAATCATAGTTACCTTTAAATGAATTACTTCACAAAGTCCATTAATTACCTTTTTGACTAAAGTTCAAACAATTCTTAATTGCCTTTAAATGAGGTAGGATTATTAAGAAGTTAACAATATTTTTCTAAAAAAATCAGTTACTTCATTTGAATATTGAATTAGCTAAAGTTCAAACAATCTTCCTTAAAACAAAGTTCGACCATTAATTAGCTTAAAACACAAAGTCCATTAATTACCCTTTTAACCAAAGTTCAAACAATCTTAATTACCTTTAAATGAATTACCTTTAAATGAGGCAGGATTATTAATTACCTTTAAATGAATTGCCTTTAAATGAGGTAGGATTATGAAGAAGTTAACAATATTTTTCTAAAAAAATCAGTTACTTCATTTGAATATTGAATTAGCTAAAGATCAAACAATCCGGAACGTGTAACGTAGGCGGCAATTAAGCAATTTAACTCCTTTCACAATCCACGATCTAGTCAATTTAAAGGCAATTCAGGGAAGGATTGAACCGCGCACCCTACATGTCAGCGATAGTTCAGAATATAAAAATTTTAGATTGACAGATGTAATATCGAGAGTTTGTATTATACCGCAAGGTTTTAGAGCAAAGAAAATGGAGATATCCTAAGGACTGAGGATTGAAGTCCGACACCTTAGACCAACAGTATCCTTGTAAGACTAAGATCATGTGTAGGATAATTAACCTTAATTAACTTTAAACGTATAAATCTTGTAAAAAAATTAATAATGATTTGAAATAAATGTTTAATGTAATTACCGGGGGACCCGTTCGCCCTAGCATGAAGAGAAACCATTCTCATGGAGGATAAGCGTACCCTGATTTTGGATTAGAAAATTCAACATTGATAACATTTTACTATATTATTTGATAATATCTATCAACGGTGACGGCCGAAGATAACATGACTTGGTGTAGCACCACGTCTTACTACTCGATCGGGTACTAATTACTCTAATGGATTAGGAATTGGTTGTGAACCAGCCTCCCCTCAGTTCACCCGAACGAGATTCGAACCTCGATCTCCCCGTCTCAGCAGTCTAGCACGTTAGCTAACTACGTCACCGAGCCGGGTTTATACTCTATTCACGGTAGGAATTAATTACTTTAAAATGAGGTAGGATTATGAAGAAGTTAACAATATTTTTCTAAAAAATCAGTTACTTCATTTGAATATTGAATTAGTCAAAGTTCAAACAATCTTAATTACCTTTTCATTAATTCTTTTACAAGTTTCGTACATTTAAAAAAGTTAATTACATTAAACATTTATTTCCTACGGATGCATAGAACTTTCATCTACGATATCTACACATTATATCTTCCGCTATACTCACTAGACTATTATTTACCATCATCTCCATCAAAGTTTAAAGACGTTTGCTTAGTTAATATTAATTACCTTAAAAACAAAGTCCATTAAATACCTTTTTAACCAAAGTTCAAACAATCTTAATTACCTTTAAATGAGGCTGGATTATGAAGAAGTTAACAATATTTTCTAAAAATCAGTTTTTTCATTTGAATATTGAATTAACCAAAGTTTAAACAATTTAATTAGCATTAATAGCGTAAGAGACAAGAGAGAGAGAAGGATTGAAACCTGATTTTATAGGGTTCAGGAACAATTCTTTTTAAACTCATTTAACCTGTAAACAAATCAATGAATATTGATATAGATTAGGATTGAAGTCAGAACATCAGAGTTTGCGAGAGAGGGATTGAAACCCGATCCCTCATGGTTCGAGGCTCGTCTACGACAGAGGATTGAAGTAAGCCATCAGGATGATTGGCAATCGTCTTGAGCAGGACTAAGGATTGAAAACATACAGAAGATATTTAACCTTTTTACCAGGAGTGAGGATCGAAGTCAGACCGTCAGGAGTTTGGCAATCATCTTGAGCAGGACTAAGGATTGAAAACATACAGAAGATATTTAACCTTTTTACCAGGAGTGAGGATTGAAGTCAGACCAATCAGGGATGTTTGGCAATCATCTTGAGCAGGACTAAAGGATTGAAAACATACAGAAGATATTTAACCTTTTTACCAGGAGTGAGGATTGAATTCAGACCAACAGGATGTTTGGCAATCATCTTGAGCAGGACTAAGGAATTGAAAACATACAGAAGATATTTAACCTTTTTACCAGAGTGAGGATTGAAGTCAGTCCATCAGGATGTTTGGTAATCATCTTGAGCAGGACTAAGGATTGAAAACATACAGAAGATATTTAACCTTTTTACCAGGAGTGAGGATTGAAGTCAGACCATCAGGATGTTTGGCAATCATCTTGACAGGATAAAGGGTTGAAAACATACAGAAGATATTTAACCTTTTTACCAGGAGTGAGGATTGAAGTCAGACCAACAGGATGTTTGGCAATCATCTTGAGCAGGACTAAGGATTGAAAACATACAGAAGATATTTAACCTTTTTACCAGGAGTGAGGATTGAAGTCAGACCATCAGGATGTTTGGTAATCATCTTGAGCAGACTAAGGATTGAAAACATACAGAAGATATTTAACCTTTTTACCAGAGTGAGGATTGAAGTCAGACCATCAGGGATGTTTGGCAATCATCTTGAGACAGGACTAAGGATTGAAAACATACAGAAGATATTTAACCTTTTACCAGGAGTGAGGATTGAAGTCAGACCATCAGGATGTTTGGAATCATCTTGAGCAGACTAAGGATTGAAAACATACAGAAGATATTTAACCTTTTTACCAGGAGTGAGGATTGAAGTCAGACCATCAGGATGTTTGGCAATCATCTTGAGCAGGACTAAGGATTGAAAACATACAGAAGATATTTAACCTTTTTACCAGGAGTGAGGATTGAAGTCAGACCATCAGGGATTTTGGCAATCATCTTGAGCAGGACTATGGATTGAAACATACAGAAGATATTTAACCTTTTTACCAGGAGTGAGGATTGAAGTCAGACCATCAGGATGTTTGGCAATCATCTTGAGCAGGACTAAGGATTGAAAACATACAGAAGATATTTAACCTTTTTACCAGGAGTGAGGATTGAATCAGACCATCAGGATGTTTGGCAATCATCTTGAGCAGGACTAAGGATTGAAAACATACAGAAGATATTTAACCTTTTTACCAGGAGTGAGGATTGAAGTCAGACCATCAGGATGTTTGGTAATCATCTTGAGCAGGACTAAGGATTGAAAACATACAGAAGATATTTAACCTTTTTACCAGGAGTGAGGATTGAAGTCAGACCGTCAGGATGTTTGGCAATCATCTTGAGCAGACTAAGGATTGAAAACATACAGAAGATATTTAACCTTTTACCAGGAGTGAGGATTGAAGTCAGACCATCAGGATGTTTGGTAATCATCTTGAGCAGGACTAAGGATTGAAAACATACAGAAGATATTTAACCTTTTTACCAGGAGTGAGGATTGAAGTCAGACCATCAGGATGTTTGAATCATCTTGAGAGGACTAAGGATTGAAAACATACAGAAGATATTTAACCTTTTTACCAGGAGTGAGGATTGAAGTCAGACCATCAGGATGTTTGGCAATCATCTTGACAGGACTAAGGATTGAAAACATACAGAAGATATTTAACCTTTTACCGGAGTGAGGATTGAAGTCAGACCATCAGGATGTTTGGTATCTCTTGAGCAGGACTAAGGATTGAAAACATACAGAAGATATTTAACCTTTTTACCAGGAGTGAGGATTGAAGTCAGACCTCAGGATGTTTGGCAATCATCTTGAGCAGGATAAGGATGAAAACATACAGAAGAATTTACCTTTTTACCAGAGTGAGGATTGAAGTCAGACCATCAGGATGTTTGGATCATCTTGAGCAGACTAAGGATTGAAAACATACAGAAGATATTAACCTTTTTACCAGGAGTGAGGATTGAAGTCAGCCATCAGATGTTGGAATATCTTGAGCAGGACTAAGGATTGAAAACATACAGAAGATATTTAACCTTTTACGAGTGAGGATTGAATCAGACCATCAGGATGTTTGGCAACATCTTGACAGACAAGATTTAAACATAAGAGATTTAACTTTTACCAGGGTGAGGATTGAAGTCAACCATCAGGATGTTTGGCAATCTCTTGAGCAGGACTAATGGATTGAAAACATACAGAAGATATTTAACCTTTTTACCAGGAGTGAGGATTGAAGTCAGACCATCAGGATGTTTGGCAATCATCTTGAGCAGGACTAAGGAATGAAAACATACAGAAGATATTTAACCTTTTTACCAGAGTGAGGATTGAAGTCAGACCATCAGGATGTTTGGCAATCATCTTGAGCAGGACTAAGGATTGAAAACATACAGAAGATATTTAACCTTTTTACCAGGAGTGAGGATTGAAGTCAGACCATCAGGATGTTTTGGCAATCATCTTGACAGGATAAGGATTGAAAACATACAGAAGATATTTAACCTTTTTACCAGGAGTGAGGATTGAAGTCAGACCACAGGATGTTTGGCAATCATCTTGAGCAGGACTAAGGATTGAAAACATACAGAAGATATTTAACCTTTTTACCAGGAGTGAGGATTGAAGTCAGACCATCAGGATGTTTGGCAATCATCTTGAGCAGGACTAAGGATTGAAAACATTTTTTTTTTTTTTTTTTTTTTTTTTTTTTTTTTTTTTTTTTTTTTTTGGGATGTTTGGTAATCATCTTGAGCAGACTAAGGATTGAAAACATACAGAAGATAATTAACATTTTTACCAGGAGTGAGGATTGAAGTCAGACCGTCAGGGATGTTTGGCAATCATCTCGAGCAGGAGTAAGGATTGAAAACATACAGAAGATATTTAACCTTTTTACCAGGATTGAGGATTGAAGTCAGACCAACAGGGATGTTTGGCAATCATCTTGAGCAGGACTAAGGATTGATACTGTAATGTGACGTATGATAGTGTTGTAATGTGATGTATGATAGTGTTGTAATGTGAAGTATGATAGTGTTGTAATGTGAAGTATGATAGTGTTGTTATGTGATGTATGATAGTGTTGTAATGTGATGTATGATAGTGTTGTAATGTGATGTATGATAGTACTGTAATGTGATGTATGATAATGGTGTAATGTGATGTATGATAGTTTTGTAATGTGATGTATGATACTGTTGTAATGTGATGTGTGATAGTGTTGTAATGTGATGTATGATAGTGTTGTAATGTGATGTATGATAGTGTTGTAATGTGATGTATGATAGTGTTGTAATGTGATGTATGATAGCACTTTAATGTGATGTATGATATTGTTGTAATGTGATGTATGATAGTGTTGTAATTTGATGTATGATAGCGTTGTAATGTGATGTATGATATTGTTTGTAATGTGATGTATGATAGTGTTGTAATGTGATGTATGATAGCGTTGTATGATAGCGTTGTAATTGATGTATTATAGCACTTTAATGTGATGTACGATATTGTTGTAATGTGATGTATGATATCGCTGGATCTCAGAGGTAATTAAGATTGTTTGAACTTTGGCTAATTCAATATTCAAATGAAAGAAACTGATTTTTTTAGAAAATTATTGTTAACTTCTTCATAATCCCACCTCATTTAAAGGTAATTAATATTCCAGCCCCATTTAAAGGTAATTAAGAATTGTTTGAACTTTCCCAATCTTTGCTAGGACTGACCATCAGGGTTTGAGAGAGAGAGAGAATATACTTGTCATATCCCAGGGTTCGAGGTCTATAAGCTACCCTCCCAAACCTTACTACATCACACCGATGACAGAGAGGGAGAAAAAAACTCGCTGGCTCGTCGGAGAGAGAACACTCAACCCTGTCTGACCCCTCACCTCTCTCTGTCACCCTTCTCAATCTGAGGAGGGAGAGAGAGGAAGAACCATGACTCGTCACCTCTCTCTGTCATCCGCGTGCTAGACAACCTGTGTCCTCGTAACTGCATCAGCATGCGCTTCAACCCTTCAATTATGCAAATGAGTCCCCGTATGCCGCACTAAAAAAATATATATAAGTCTCCCTCTTAGGCAGCCAGGTGCTCCAACCACCCATCCCCCCCTCCTTCACACCACACATCTAAACCCCCCATCACATCTCTCAGTCATCCCCCCACCTCCCCACCTCCCCACCTCACATCAACATATCTATCGTGACATCTCAGGAACCCTCCAACTCTTGATTAATGTGTGTCCCCGTATGCCGCATTCTCCCTTTACTCCCCTCCCCCCAACTCCCCTCGGACTAAACCAGTGCCAGTTTATCCTAGCCCACATCTTTTCCCTGGGTAGGTATGACCTGGGATGTCACTTCCATCTTATGCAGAGAAGATTCCTGATCAGACGAGAACGATATCCTTTTGCTCGTTGCCCAAGCAACAACGCACTTATTTTAAACACAAGAAGCACACAAACCCGGAGTAACCGGTATAGCCGCGAGAAAGAGAGTAGAAGTTGTACTCCAGTTGTGATGTTACAAAAATTGTATAATAGGATTGTTATGACTAGTCCACAATGACAAAACACTGCCCGCATACCAATGTCTACAAACAAATGCACTGGGCAACTGCACTTGTGTTTGAGAGAGACGTCTACAAATAATGTCCTGGGAAATTAAGGCATTACTCTCGTAAAAGACTGTCGAAGACGGGGAGATCAGGGCTTGATCCCGGTCGGGTTTACTGAGGATTTTTTCCCTAAATGGTTCCCCACTCTCCCTACACTTAAATCCAGGTATACTTCTTCTAAATTCAGCCTTCCTAATCCCTAACAAATAAGTGTAATTAATACATAGGCATTTAACCTGAACGCGTAGTAAGCTAATTTTAAAAAATTGCCCGAATTCGCTTTTCTTTGACAACATCATGGCTTCTGATTTTAACTCATGTAGCTCACTTCTTGTATTCACCCACGCAGAACTATCACCCTAATTTGCTCGCTTCATGCCACTCGCTTTCGTTCACTCACGTAAGACAGCGCATAATAAGGGAAAACGACGTGGGTGCATGAGGTTGATTTGGAACAGTGTGAAAGTAAGTATTTCCCTAAATGTTTGCCGTCGCAGGAACACCTGGAAAAGTTTAAAATAATATTGAAGGATGTATTTATTTTAAGAGTTATTGAAGTAAACATGAAAAAGACAGGCAACTTCCGAACGTGTTTCGGGCTAAGATAGAAACTGCTGTGAAGGAAACTATTGTGACCGCATCAGTGCAACCTGTATTTGATGCTTTGTAGCGTTTATTGTATAAAGCTAAAAGATCAAAAGCAAAACAATAGAACTAGACACAATTATTTCAACGACGCCTGTGATGATATTGGGTAAAACTCACCTAGGCCCCATTCTGTTGTTGTGCCTTCTTAGCCGAATCTCCCCACGAGGACCACATATCTCGATAAACATTACGAGTGGACTGGCTGATCGAAGATTGGAGACGGTTCAACAACGAAACTTCGCAGGGAATGCCGGTAAAATCTATGACGTACCGGCTTGAGAAGGTGGCGTGATTTAATAATTTTGTTCTGGAACCTCCTCAGTGCCGCTCGATGCTTCTACCCCGTCTCGTTACCCTTTCCCACTCTCCTTTGTTTCTGTGTGTTCCCTGGTTTGTTTTTCCCCTCTTTCCCCCCTCTCTGAGCAACTATCTTCGGATATATACTGGTGCAAGTACATATGAAAGATCACTCTTTACAGGATACCATCCTTGGGCAGATTTAGGTGTTGAGAATTATGTAAGGTATAAATTATTTTTCGGCATTTATAATTCTAAATTTCTTTTCGGCCAAAATAAGTAATAATTAAATGTAGACTTCCAATATCGTATGTTTCCTCCCCCCCCCTTTTTTTTTGGCAAGGATGACTTGCTAGTCGTCTGATCCTTTCAGACGAGGTAATTAAAATAATAATAGTATCTATTACTATTTTTGTTAATAGTCCATCAGACTACAATGAAAATAAAATATCCTATTAAGATGATTATTTCTAATGTAAAGTCCCTTTTGGACTTGCATTTTAATGGATTTTGTATTATATGAAAAGTCCTTTAAGAACCAGAGAACTGTAAGATAGATTTGTCTTTCAAGTATCATCGATTTAAAATAATATTTTCTAAAAATATTTATAGTGCGTCTGACTTAAGACATTTATTATTGCTTTTATTAGATTTTTTGCTATTATTATTTTGTATAAATTTAATAGTGCGTCTAACCTGAGACGTTAATTATGGCAATCGTTAGGTTTTTCACTATAAATATTATGTATAAAGTTTATAGCCAGTCTGAAGTGAAACGTTAATTATTGCCGTTATGAGTCTTTGGTTGTAATTGTTGTCATTATCTATAAATATTTATAGTGCGTTTGACTTGAGGGTGTAATTGATGAAGTCATTAGTCCTTTTAATTTTTATTATATTTTAACTTTTGCAGTCTGTACGACACGAGGTCTTTTATCTTGGCAATCGTTAGCTGGTTTGTTAGTGTTATTATGCATGAAGACTCAGTTCTTTGAGGAATCCTCGGACTCGTGTGTTTATTATGGGCAAATATTGACACCCATCAGAATTTTAAAATTAATACTAAGAGGGTTTATTATGAAGTCCATTGTTGACATGGATAATGTGTTATCAAAAAAATTGGGTTATTGTTAGAACACCTAGCTATCGCATTAATAATTTTTCTTATTATATATGTATAATCATATTATTCGATTTTTTTAAATTTATTATTTCTGTTATTTATAAATAAAATATTGCTGAGCATATTCTAATGTTTCTCTCAAATTATCTTTTGTTAGGTTCTTATGTCTTACGATCTCTAAAATTTTGAGAAACTTATAATTTTTAGTGTAGCTTTGGGGAGGTTTAAGACAGATATGCCCGAGTGTTGTATATTTGTCTTACGATTGTCCTATCGGCCCCTCTGCATTTATTCCCTTTTTATTATTGTTAATTATTTATTGCATATCTGCCTTTATTTTTGTTGGAATAAGGGTGAGTTTACAGCTTAAGCAAAGGAGTTTGGAACCTCTTCTTTAAATGATTGTATTATGGTCCCAAGCTAATTGAAGTGATCC
This sequence comes from Timema cristinae, assembly GCA_039000515.1. NCBI lineage: Eukaryota > Metazoa > Arthropoda > Insecta > Phasmatodea > Timematidae > Timema > Timema cristinae. The sequence goes on from JBCFYV010002401.1 coordinate 55,972, forward strand.
CGGATATTTCTCATAGATTCGGGGAGAGGAAACTAGGAATTGTTCCAGATATTTAAAAGCCTTTCCTTCATGAAGACGATAGAAACTATTTCTTGTTTCCTGTGGTGGAATGAAGTGGAGAATAACTTCAAGCTCTTCAGACGAGCAAGAGTGATATTTTGCTTATCTTTTTAGTCTGTTTCTCTTGGTGGTAGCTTTGGCGTATTATTTGAGGAAACTCTTACAAGACCCCCACTCCAGTTCCCTGATCATAAATATACTTCTATGGAGTTTCTATGTAGACAGCGTCGTCATGAGCATTGACGGTAAAGTAGAGGTAGACTAGTCTATCCAGCAAGTTAGTGAGGTATTATCTGAAGGCATACTTAATTTGAGAGGATGGCACTTCACGCAGGACAATGGAAAAGCTACCCCCCTCTCTTATGTCTTGGGCCTGTTGTGTAATTGGCAAGATGATAAGCTGAGTTTGAATTTGAACTGGCTGAATAGGTGTGAGATGGGATAAGTGACAAAAAGAATAGTTTGGTCTCCCACGCAAAAACACAAACAAAAAAAACTGAAAAAATGTGTATTTCCCTGGAGCTGATGATAGCTTAACATGGTTTGAACGAGTCGTGACTTCTAATGAACAACTTCTGATACCCATACAATGAATCTACCTACTAGAGCAGTGGTTCCCAAACTTTTTTGCTCGCAGACCCCTTTTGGCTTTGTAATGATATAACTCAATAAGGAAAACCTCTTTTCGTTTTATGAGGTAATTGTATTATATATGGAAGAAGGTATAGGAAAGGTGGATAGAAACATATAAAAGGGGGACAAACACAATATGGCTTTTACAATGAAAAGAACACAGTTCACACTTTACACTGCTGCCAATGTACAAAGAGGCTTTGTAAGGTATCCACGGATCCTCACTCTCTTGCTTGCATAAAATACAGTGTGTCTGGATGAATGCTACCCAAAATTTAAAAAGTATATTAAAATATATTATTCTTCCAGAGTAACACAAATATTATACATGCAATAGTATACTAAGTAAACATTCAATCTTACTTTATAGGGTACTATTGTGAAGAATGGTGGTGTTTCTTCGTTCCACAAAGTTCTTTAAAGTTGGGAGAGATTGTAGACAGCTGAATTCTCATGTCGGGTACAATGTCCAGGGTGCAATGTCCAGTCTGCAACAATATTTGGATTTTGTTGCTGCATACCTTGAAAATCCAGCTTCGCATGGATAAGTTGTTGGAAACAGAAGACGTTTAAGTACTGCACATTTAGACACTTGTGGATATTCTTGAAGAGGACTGCACCAAAATTCAACCAAAGCAACTTCACTGAATTTATGTTTCAAACCAGTATCAGATATAATATCTATCAAACACTCGTAATTTTACACAGTATTGCATCCGGTTTCTCTGAAGCCCCAGTCATAGCCAGTCATTGTCATCTGTAGAAGATGTAAATTATTTCTTAAACGCTTGTGGCATACCATTTAAATGTTGGATAATGCTACCATAAATAGTTTCTTCTAAGCTAGATTTTGTTTCTATCAAGAAGTCATTCAAAGTTTGAAAGCATTCATACTGTCTTTTTTCAACAGCTCTTCCAAAATTCAGGTTTACGATCAAAAGACACTATTCTGTCGCTTGTAGTAAGCCAATTTCTGAAGCCAAGTGGTACTCACCAAACAGGGAGAAAGCTCAAATGTGTGAGCAATAAGAAAATAATAAATTTCAGAGTGAAGTTCAAAAAAAACTAACAAAAACCATTCCCCTAGACAGCCATCTTATTTCTGTGTGGAGTAGCAGCATTGTGTTTTTGCTTCCCATTTCTCTGCAAATTAATTTAAATGTTCTGGCATTAAATGGCCTTGATTTAATGTGGTTCACTATCTTTAAAGCATCATTCAAAATAGTTTTTAGTTCTCGTTCCATAATTTTGGCGACAAACGCTTGTCAATGGAGCACACAGTGACTATTTGAACAAAACGCCGCCAACTCTTTGATACATGCCATGACCCCTGCCATTTTACCTGTAATTGCTCTGGCATCATCAGTGCACACATCAACACACTTTTCCTAGCTTTTATCGTGTTCTCATATAGTAACTATAAGTTATTTTAAAGATTTCTTCTTCAGTCGTACAACTTTCAAGAGATTTACAGAGAAACAAATCCTCCTCGATTTTGTTCTGAAACATGTAACACACAAATACAAGTAATACTGCTAGCCCTGACACTTCTGTGGATTCATCAAGTTGCAATGAAAAAGCAATACTACAATTTTGTCGAGACACCAATTCTTTTTCTATATCTGTTAGAGATCTTGAATGCGATGTTTAATAGTATTATTAGATAACTGAATTGTTTCAAGTTTTTGTTTTGATTGCTCATTAAGCACAAAAGCTACTAGTTCAATCGCACAAGGCTTAATTATGGTTTTAGCAATTGTATGGGCTTTTCCTGCAAGCATAATACGGTAACTCACTCTGTAGGAGGCCTTGGTAGCGCTTTCATTGTCAGTTTTTGAACTTTTCACCATAAGACTGACAGTTTGTTAATGCCTCAAGTTTACGCTTGAAAAAACTAACATCTTTGTCTCTATATTCAGGGTGATTAGTATCACGATGTTGACAAAGTTAGGTAAGTAACATAGAAACATAGAACTATTTGATACAACTTTGTTGCATAAGACGCATAGTGCATCAGGGCCAATTATATCACTAACTTGTATACGTAAAACCCAGAGACAAATAGGAATATTATTTTCGTTTTTTACTATTCTCAACAGCTGTCATTTCTAGATGGAGACGTAAAAGGTTGAGATTCACTTACGTTGGTTACACTGGTACTTACTGTAGTATTTGCTTGTTTTAGGGATGTTAGATTGATGGGATTTGAATCGATTTTCTAGATCAATCTAAATCAAGAGGCCTAGTATTGATTCAGGCAAAAAAATCGAGTGCATTGAATCGATCTTCCAAAGATCGATCTAACGATTCATGTAAATAAGGTTTTCTTTATCTGACTACACTAACCAAAAGTGGCGCACCTAGAACTTTACACCAAGCGGAGGGGTGTCAAATTGTATCGAGGGTAGGGGGTGTCAAAATATATTGAGGGGAGGGGTAGAAGAGGCGTTAAAAATGTATCGAGGAGAGGGGTGGAAGAGGTGTCAAAAATGTATCAAGGTGAGAGGTGGAAAAGGTGTCAAAAATGTATCGAGGAGAGGGGTGGAAGAGGTGTCAAAAATGTATCGAGAGGAGGGGTGGAAGAGGCGTCCAAAATGTTTTGAGAAGAGGGATGGGGGAGACGTCAAAATGTAGGGTTGGGGAGGTGTAAAAATGTATCGAGGAGAGAGGTGGAAGAGGTGTCAAAAATGTATCGAGGAGAGGGGTGGAAGAAGTGTCAAAAATGTATCAAGGTGAGGGGTGGAAGAGGTGTCAAAAATGTATCAAGGTGAAGGGTGGAAAAGGTGTCAAAAATGCGTCGAGGGAGGGGTGGGGGTCTCAAAATGTATGGAGAGGGGGATAGGGAGGCAGCAAAAATGTATGACTTAAATGCCTCTGGAAGATATTTAAATTATTTTTGTGGTAACCACAAAAGGCAGTGATTTAAATAATGTATGTGGCCTTACAATGTATGATTATGATTTTTACTACCCGTTCGGGTTATACACACTTACCTACAATGTCCACTTTGTCACTTTTCTTTTTTCCAATTTGTAAATTTAGGGCACTTGTAGTAGTAGGTTTACTCTAATATTTTATTCACAATGAGGAGCAGGAAATGGGGATTAAGGAGCTTCCAGAAGATTAAGAAAATCAGGCTATATATTGGAGTCAAACCAAAACCTTAATAACTAGACCCCCAGAGAGTGACACACTTATTTTATTTCCTCAGTCACAATGAATTAGTCTTTCAGAAACTGTGAATTCAGTACACCCAATTTGTTTGAATTAATTGTGCAAGAACCAGTGATTGTACTAAAACTAAATACACTTGTTGGCATCCGCCTTGAGGAAATCTCACACCTTTTTGTGGGAGGGTGTATCTCAAAATCACTAGCTTAGTGGAAGTGTAGATTGTAGATTCAAGCATCCTATAACTACTAAAACTCCATGAGGCAAAAGAGGTTTTTACAAAATACTTCCAAACTATTGACTTGTTACCCGCCTCGGTGGCGTAGTTGGCTAGCGCGCTTGTCGTGTTGAGCTCGACTGCTGAGGACGGGGAGATCGAGGTTCGAATCTCGGTCGGGTGAACTGGTGGTGGTTTTTCCTAATGGTTTTCCACTCTCCCTCCACGTAAATGCCGGTTCACTTCCTCTAATTCAACCTTCCTAATTCCTAATCCATTAGCATAATTAGTACTTAAAGCGTATAACCCACAAGGGTAGTAAGACGCGGTGCTAAATAATAATATTGACTTGTTGGCCAACACGTCACCATAAATATATTACATAATAAAAACGTGATGTTATCATTTACAGAACCTAAACGTAAAAAGAGCAGATGAGTGGGTAATTCTCTTCACGTTACTAACTAAAGACAAATAATATCTAATTAGTAGCCCAAGATTGCAAGACTTAATTTCGAAATTTTTCTAGTACTAATAATTAACAAAAAAATTTCCTATAGCCAATCAAATTAAATTTCCCTGAATCGATTCAAAGTTTTGATTTCTTTCGATTCAATCTTGCTAGAAAAAGAATCGATAAGTGAATCAGATTGAGGCCTTTAAATCGATCCAAAAATTGATTAATCAAGGCCAAAGAATCAATTTTTGAAAAGATTGTTTACCCAAATTACCTCTTTTTAGCCACTGATTCATGATGAATATTAAAAATAATAGTATCAATGTTACTGCATGTTATTTCACTCACTTTATTGTATATATGACTAAACATATGAGGATAGGAGCTCCCATTGACAGTTATTAAGAATTTTTTTTCCACATTGTCATGAAGACATACAAACAAATTGATTAACCCTAATTAATATATAAATAACATGAGTACACGGTACTTAACAAATATGGCGAGTACAATGTTGAGTACGAGTGAGAAAGAGCATGTCACTAAACTGCTATCTGTATTTATAGATGTTTGAAATCACACTAAAATTAGTGGAATAACTGCCAGTCCTGATAGCAGGTGTCCAGGAGAGGTTTGCTAGTTCTGAGAAATATACAGTTATGTGAATGCAAATAAGGGAAAGTGAGGGAGGGAAATAAAAATTTCACTTCAACTACGATTCAGTAAAAAAACAGCTTAACATGTAAAATGAGGTGGATCAATCGAAGATTAAAGATATATTCAACAGGGGGCCTCTTGTAGCATT
>JBCFYV010002402.1:0-38591 GCA_039000515.1 Timema cristinae
AGGAAGGGTTTGGTAATCAGATAAATTTTTGCCGAGACGAGATTGAACCCCGGCCGCCAGCATATACTGTCCTCTCAAATCACGAATATGCCCTAGTGTAATCAGGCCTCAACCTATACAGTCCTTAGAAAACTTTTGGTATAAATCGATCCCCACGTTAAGGTGACACTGTAATGAAGAGAAAAGAAAAATATGTGTTAATTATAAGTGAATTATAGTTTACTGTGTCTAATATTAGTGTCTTCTTAATCTTGTTCACTTAAAATAGATAAGATTGTGATATATGTTGGGCGCCACTCCTAATACCAAGGAGAAAATAATATTAATAATAAAAAAAACATTTACCTCGGCTAAAATAGACAGTGGCACGACGACTCTCAATACTCGAGACCACTGGGAATACTTAAGATAAAACATGAACACTAAAAAAAATGGATTGTTGGAACCAAATGTAGTAATTTAGACTGCAATAAAATAAATGTATTAAATAAAAATTGATGGAACTTTTGTGGATTTATTGTTGTTTCCTTATTTACCACATCCCAATCCTACGTATGGAATTCCGTATAGTTTATAATTTTATTTTTTATATAAAAAATAGAAACAATTGTTGAAACAAAAAAAGAAAATAAAAAGAAAAGAAAAATCTTTAAAAATTAATAATTGGATATATAATAAAATGTTAATTAATTTTCTGAATTTGATCGTCCTGAAAATTCTTACATGAATTCTGTTCTTGGTTGTGATAAAAGAAAAGAAAATATGAATTTAAAGTTGAAGAGTTGGCTTGACCTCACCATGAATGAGTCTATGTTGAAACAACACCAACTTCAGAAATTTATTTCACTTTAGTAATGCTGATTCTTCCACAAATTAAACAAAAATAGTCTAGTTCTTGCACACACCCTTAACTCTCCGTTTGCTGCTCACACTTTACTTTTTAACCATTACTTCACTTTAAAAATAAATTAAATAAAGAGCACTACAGATTTGGCTCCATTTTAGACTAACACCGAGGAAGAAGACCTAGTCTCCTTAAAAAAGTCTTCTAAAGTCAAATTTAAAAATGTTCTAATCTTTAGATCCAAGTCCAAAGAGAAAAATTATGTTAAACCAAAAGATAAAATGTTGGCTATGAACTAGGGATAAAAATCAAATACAATGCAGGTTTAATATAATATTGAAATATATACCAATGAATGTGAAAAAAAAAAAATTTATAAAAGAATTAAATGTTTATTTCTATCTGTCAAAATTGAAAAGCGCGCTAGCATTGAGTTATTTACATTGTGCCTTGTTGTTAATTTACAATCACGAGAATGGCTACTCACGTGATTAACATATCTGCGCATGCGTTGAAATAAAACATGGCTGACGTTCATTATAAATAAAACAAGAATCAAACAAACTTCTTAGAAGGATAATTAATATGTTTAATAAAAGGTAGGTGTTCTTCCTTGAATCAAAATTTATTATTTAAATTATTTAGAACAATGTTATACGTTGTTCCTTCTGTCCTTTTATTTTATTGAATGGATGTAAATAGTATTAATTGTCAGGCTGGCAATACAGCTAAGTGGCGGCCGAACTTTGAAGTGCTTAATTTCAAACGAAAATAAATTGGAAACTTTTCACAAAAAGTAGAAAATATAGGGGAAATATATGATAGGTTGGCAAATAACGTTACAGTGTGTCCATCTTAAATGATTTTAGCGAAGTTAATCTCATTTACTTTATTTTTAGGATGAGTTGTGCACGTGGAAGATAAGCCCCCTAACTCCCCTTTATTTAGATTTTATTATATAACACTTATATATATCTAAAATATTTCCAAACCAGACAGTTTAGCTAAAAAATAACATCTCATAATTTTCAAATGTGGTGTGCTCTGGGGATGGAAGCCCCCCTTATTAAAGTGAAAGAATCTCTCTCACAAACACATTTCAGAATGACAGTTCACCTATTTTATTAATAACGGTGAAAAATACTTCTCTCGCTTCGATAGATTGTGAAATACAGATATATCCATATGGAGAAAGGGGCACATTCGAGAATTTTAGGGGATAGTCCCACAGTAATAATAGCGCAAACTGTATATTTCTCTGGCCTTCTATTTGGGAAGTTTAGAGCAATATCTCTTTTTTTTACACCAACCCTTTGCCTCACCCCCTTGGTCACAGATCTACAGCTCTGGGAAGAAATGCAAAGGGGTATTCGATAAAATAAATAAAGTCGCTAAATCTACACCCTCACCTTTCCACACACAAATAAGATTCACCGCCACCCTTATAATATTTCATAAGTGTACATAAACAATAGCTAATAATATATTAGGTTACATTAAACATGTAATAATATATTAGGTTACATTAAACATGTAATAATGATGTAGCAATATTAATTACTATGCAACTATTACACAATAGTTCGTTTTAATTAGGGAAATATCTATTTTATAATGACATCTAATATTACCTTAACATCATTTTGGGGGGGGGGGACGCTTAGATTTTGAATTGCCGCCAAAACTTTCCATATTTAAGTAGTAATTACTTAATGTTGTGACATTTTTATGGATTATAACTTTAATATTCGGACATTTTAAGCTTTTATGATAAATAAATATTCCTTATATAATTTATTTAGATCTAAATGCATACGTATTAACGTGTAAATTTCAGTTTTCTCCATTATAAAAGATTTGTAATCTCTGACGTAATACCCCCACAATGGCATAGTGCAGGTACTCATTATCTATATCGATGTCATTCTACACCAGAACTACTCAGAGTGCTCTTCTCTATTCATTCAATTTTTTATTGCAATTATAGTCGTCGCATAGCAATATAAATCTTTGTGGTGTCTTCTCGGAGAACCATAAAAGATGTCATTTTGTGATTGTGAGCAAGAAATTCAGTTAAATTAATTATTAAAACCAAAATGAGCAACGGTGTTTCGGTGGCTGTTGCGGAAGGCTAGGCCGGCGTGTCCGTGGAGCGTTTCGCAGTATCCGGGCGCGCCTGGTTCGCCGAAATTTACGCCACGGTAAGTAATGAACTTGTATCAATAAGGTATTTAGATTTTCTACATCAAATTTTTGCTACACATATATTACTAGATGTACTTACATTAACATCAAGTTCTTACAAATACAATGTTATCTGTACATAGTATAATCAAAAATAATGTATACAGACACAAATCTTTCCATTTATTTATTTATTGTACCATCAAGCTTTATTTAATTTATTTGAAGAAAATGTACAGGTTATTGCCTAGGAATCTTTACCCGTTTAAAGAGTTTTGACAATTTAATAAGTAAAGAAATACTTTATCATCTGAAATAAGTTATTTAAAATGAAATAGACGTAGAAACAATTAAATGTGGCAGTACTCGAAAGTAATTAAGTAATTTGTTTTTAAGACAGGATGTGCTGTGAAACATGTCAAAAGTTTAGTATATATAATTATGACAAATATGAATGTACAAAATTATATGATAGAAAGTGTATAATATCGTGGTAACATCGAATGCATAAAACTACACAAACTATGCTGTCTGTATTTACATTACCATCAGTTGTTACTAAACACACACACACAATGTTGTATGTATTTACATTACCATCAGTTGTACCACATACCACATACATATATACTACTAGATGGCAAAATAAAGTTGAAGCTAAAAGTAATTCTAGTATATTATGGTGAGGTGAAGTTAGCTTTGCAGTTACAGAATCATTAGGACTTTGACAGTGAAACCAACCCACTGGCGAAAGGGATTCTGTGAAACGGAACAATGAAACCATCAGTGCTCTCCATGTGGTTCATACGGCATGTTTTTTAAGTAATGCATCCAGCCACAGTAAGCTTACAGGGTAAGGTGTTGGACTATGGTGGTGTACAAGCTATAATAAAAAATGTCAAAACTCAGATCAGTAGCTTGCGAAAGGTTGAGGAATGGTCTAATGTGATGTGAGAGGCAGAAAAGTTCTTAAATAATCATTACGTTTCTGATTCAGCTCCAAAAAGAGTTATAAGAAGAAAAAGGGTATAGATGAACCTATTATTGAGATAAAAAAAAATGAAAGAATTGTATTTAAGTTGCTTGAAGATAGACTTTCTGACCATAGCATATATATGGTAAAAGAAATGGGTTAATTACAACATAAAAGAGTTTTAGAAAAAACAACAAATTATGTTTCCCCTGAAAATATAGAAACCCTTTGTGAGTTTTACGATTAGAACTACAGTATTGTAATTGAAGAGTTAAACTCATTCAGTGAAATGTATTTTGCCAATCACTCAAGCATATCAATTGATGAATTGTTCCTCGTAAAAGTGAAAGAGCTAAAGACACAGCTCAGATAAAGGATCATGTTGAAAGGAAAACAAGCATGGACGTTGATGATGAGTCTGAAAGTGGAACATAAAATGAACCTGAATAGATTAAGAGTTTTTGTGTGACAAAGATTTTTTTAAACCTTATGGGTGCTTGATTAATTTTTCAGGCTTCAAGAGATTGAAAGTTGTCCATACAACCTTGCTATCTTTAGCCGTAACCAGTTGTTCAGCTGAAAGAGCTATGAGCCGAGTTAAAATATTAAAAAAACAGGCTCAGGTCTGAGATGGGAGATGCATGTGCCTCGAACCTTATGGTTCTAGCTTCAGAGAAAGTCTTGTTAAAGTTAATTCTTAATGAAGAAATAATTGATACCTTTTCATTATCGTCATCGCAAAGAGAGAAGTTACTGTGCCAAATATAAGCAAAAGCAACTAGGACTTCTTAGAAACCATTATTGGTTTCATTTTTTCATCCTTACAAGACACTGTATACACCATTTTTCCAATATGGCAGCCGTAAATAGGATGGATCAGGAGTGTTTGAATTTTTTTTCATGCAGATCATGACTAAAAAAATTATCTTTTATACAATTTTATTCTGGGAAAAAATTAAAAACTACCAAGCTAGTTAGAATAAGGAGACTGGATGATAGGTGTGGGCACTGGTTGATAGAATATTGATACTAGTTGATACGGGTTGATATGGAGAATGGTTGATGGGTTTTTGATACGGGTTGATAAATAGACTGGTTGATAGGGTAGGGATGCTGTTAACTAAGATGTTTGGTCTGGTAGATAAGAAATGAGTAAAGATGAGGGACTGTTGATTAATACTTTAGTCTTCCTATTTACATGGAAACTTTTGTTTGTTTTGAGATATGAACTAAATAATCAATTATAATATTAGACCGTTATTTCTGTAGCAATGAATTTCTTTTGGAAAACACACGTAGTTTAATGTTTGGAAATATACCCTTTGTAAACCTGAATTTAGCGTTTTCAAATGTCATATATTTTCAGAAGGGAATAATAAATCTTGTTGCGGTTTAATTATTTGTTATGATCATGGGAGTATGTAGACTCACCCAAAATCCAATGAGTGTAACATTTATTGTTGGTTTATTTAAAACACGTGTAACATTTATGTATAGTTAGAATATAAAAAATTGAATATCGTTTATTGCCCTTACTAAGAAATCATTATAGTTAGACAAGTTTGACTGGTTTGGTTATACAAATGTTTTCAATAGAGCTAAGTATAGAAGTATTTAGCTGCAATTTTTATTACAATAAGTTCTCCAAAAACCACCAATCAAATAGCTATGTTCATATTCTTCTAAATATCAGCAAAACTATTAAACTTTTTGCTAGCCAACTTTAAGCCTTTTTATAGAACCATCAGTTATAAAAGCAAGCTTTATACTTTATCAACAATTAAATAGTGTTTTCTAATCAATATAATATTTTCCTTTTAACGGTTTATTGCAGTTGATGGTGATAGACAAAGGGGCACCCCTAACACCCCAGGGTGCCCGGACAATGGGCTGCCATCTTTCAAACAACCTGTTAGTGATGAACATTTTATTCCAGGGGAAATGATGGCGCCACCAGTGTACAAGAGAACAAGAAGACAATTAAACGGAATGGTAAGTATAGGTCAGTATGTTCGGTCCAGTCCACCTTCCGATCAAGCCAACAAGACTCTTCCTCTTGAACTGATAGTGTCATCAACGGGAATAACTCCCTTCATGGTAATATTGTAAGATCGTCCAGTCGGTCCAGTCCAACTTCCGGATCAAGCCAACAAGACTCTTCCTCTTGAACTGATAGTGTCATCAACGGGAATAACTCCCCTTCATGGTAATATTGTAAGATCGTCTAATTGGTCCAGTCCACCTTCCGGATCAAGCCTACAAGACTCTTCTCCTCTGGAACTGATAGTGTCATCAACGGGAACAACTCCCCTTCATGGTAATATTGTAAGATCGTCCAGTAGGTCCAGTCCAACTTCCGGATCAAGCCAATAAGATTCTTCTCCTCTGGAACTGATAGTGTCATCAACGGGAACAACTCCCTTCGTGGTAATATTGTAAGATCGTCTAATTGGTCCAGTCCACCTTCCGATCAAGCCAACAAGACTCTTCTCCTCTGGAACTGATAGTGTCATCAACGGAACAACTCCTCTTCATGGTAATATTGTAAGATCGTCCAGTAGGTCCAGTCCAACTTCCGGATCAAGCCAATAAGATTCTTCTCCTCTGGAACTGATAGTGCCATCAACGGGAACAACTCCCCTTCGTGGTAATATTGTAAGATCGTCTAATTGGTCCAGTCCACCTTCCGGATCAAGCCAACAAGACTCTTCTCCTCTGGAACTAATAGTGTCATCAACGGGAACAACTCCCTTCATGGTAATATTGTAAGATCATCCAGTCAGTCCAGTCCATTTTCCGTGTCAGGTCATCTAGATTCTTCCTTCAGTACGGAGCATTCCAAGAGCATGATGTTAACTCAAGAAAATGTTGTTCACATGAAGAAAATATCTGCATTCGATGACAAGACTCTTGTTCTTTTAATGAAGGTGTATGAATACTACAAGAAAGAACGATCAGTAAATCAGTCCAAAAGGGAGTCAGGACCCTCCAGGAAATCAGCCGACTCCAGTGAGTCAGAAATATCCACGGAATCAGCGACCTCCAGGGAGTCAGCATCCTTCATGGAATCAGCTACCTCCAGAAAGTCAGCCTCCTCCCAGGAACCAGCCTCCTCCAGAGAGTAAGCCCCCTGCAGGATATCAGCCACCTCCAGGAAAGCAGCCTCTTATATTATTATTATTATTATTATTATTATTATTTTTGTTTAACGGCCCATCGACACATCTAGGTCAGTAGGGCCTTGAAATATATTAAAAATATAATAAAATCCCCATAGGGGAAAGAGATAAAACACTCACCATCGGATACACTCCATAGGAGTGCTCAAATGGGCTCTTGGTATAAAGTAAGTGATACACCTGCTAAAAAAAAAACACAAGTGTATCACTCCAATAAAAAGACAAAACAAATATATTAAAATATAACACATTAAAATGACAAAACATGTTAAAATGATAATACGTTAAAAAGACAAAACCACATGTTAAATTGTAATAAAACTGTTAAAAAGATCCCAATATGAGATAATATCCAAAAGAGCCACTTTATAAAAGTGACTCAAATGGCATTAAAAAGATCCGCCTGGCGTATAAAACGGAGTAAACAAATAACTCCATCCGCACTATCGCGTAATAAAAAACGTAGGTAACCTTTAAAAACAAGAGCCAGGCGGATAGGGGCTAGTTTGCGACACTCCACCAAAATGTGATACATACTCAGAGGAGCATCGCAAAGCTCACACACTGGGGGTGGGTCCCCTCTCAATAAAAACCCATGGGTCAATGATGTGTGTCCGACGTGGAGTCTTGTCATGATGACCTCCTCTCTTCTAGACTTTCGTATAGAAGAGGGCCATCGCGACACACCGTTCCTGATGAACCACAGCTTGTTCTGAGCAGGGGTCGAGACCCACTGCTCGTGCCAGGTGCGTAAGACTCCACGCCGAACATAACCCTTTAGATCTAAAAACATGACAACCAGACTCGCCTCAGGAGGCAGGCGTGCTGCCTCCTTGGCTGCCTGGTCCACCAGTTCATTTCCTGGAAGACCAGCGTCACCAGGAAACCAGCAAAAGGCGAGCCGGGTGCTTAATGAATCAATTTAAAAAATTTGCTCATGTATCATCTGCACGAGGGGATTCCAGGAGTAGAGAGTGGACAATGCCAACAGAGCACTCATGGAATCCGTGCAGATGAGGACAGAACGGTGACTACTTCGGTAAACAAAACACGAAGATTTAAAAATGGCATATAATTCAGCCGTAAAAACACTGGTTTCATTAGGTAAAGAAAATTTAAAATTGGATCCTTCCACAACAAAAGCACATCCCACGGAGGCTCCAGATTTAGAGCCATCAGAGTAGATGCGCTCAAATCCGTGAAAGCGAGTGGAGAGGAGCTCATTAAAGGTCCTCTCATATACAAAGTTTGGGGTGGTCGCTTTAGGGAACTTGGCAAGATCAAAATGGCATTTCGGAGGGCGTATCTTCCAGGGAGAAACTCGACCTGGTGATGTGGGGATAGCCTTTGTCAGGACTATCCCACACGTGTCGAAAACCGATAGCATCCGGATCCCAACCGGCCTTGTACTACGCCATTTAGTTTCATACAAGACACGGTTAGGGGGATGAAACACAGGGCGGTAAGCAACATTATTTGGCATGCAATGCAGTTTCGACACGTAAGATGCCAGGAGATAAGACCGCCGGTAAGAAAGAGGGGGCTAACCGGCGTCGGCACAGATGCTGACGACTGGACTGGTACGAAAAGCACCAGTAGCCAGTCGAATGCCAGCATGGTGGACGCTATCGAGCATCTTTAACGCCGAGGGTCTAGCGGAACCATATACAAAACTGCCGTAATCAAGTTTTGATCTCACCAAGGATCTATAGAGGCGCATCAAGGTTTCCCTATCAGCACCCGATGAGCGACCACTCACAACTTTAAGTAAATTCAAAGCTTTAACATACCTCGCTTTCAGGTCTTTGATGTGGGGGATCCAAGTTAGTTTAAAATCGAATAAAAGTCCCAGGAACCTTACGGTCTCGGAGACAGGTAAAACAACGTTGTTGATTAAAATATTGGGGGCTGGCTGTATTCCGCGTAATTTATGGAAGTGGACGACAGTCGTCTTGGCCGCAGAGAAACGAAAACCATAGATTGTTTACAGCGAGTTGTATCTGTCGTTCAGCCCTGTGGAGACTTGATGAACTGCAATAAATTGCGTAGTCATCCACAAAAAAGGCATGAACGAACAGGTAAGCGCACGTTGTCTACAATGCTATTTATCGCAATAGCAAACAACGTGCAGCTCAAAGGACTTCCCTGGGGCACCCCATTTTCTTGAATAAAATCATCGGATAAGGTGTTGTTTAACCTTACCCGGAAGTGTCTATCTGACATAAAATTTGCTAAAAAAATAGGGAGGCTCCCCCGGAACCCCCAATTAAAAGGGTTTTTTAAGATGCCTAAAAGCCATGTAGTATCGTACGCCTTCTCCAAATCAAAGAAAACACCCAAAAGATGCTGTTTATGGAGAAAAGCGTCACGAACAGCAGTCTCAAGACGGACGAGATGATCAACCGTGGATCGGTTACGGCGAAAACCACATTGAATATTGGATAGCAGATTGCGGGATTCTAAACACCATATAAGTCGTTTATTTATAATTTTTTCTAATATTTTGCAAACACAGATAGATAAGGCTATCGGTCTATAACTAGTTGGCTCTAATTTTTCCTTGCCACTTTTATATATTGGGATAACGGTTGCTTGCCTCCACAGTGTTGGGAATTGACGAGATTCCCGAACACAATTGTAGAGGTCTAAGAGGAACACCCGTCCAGCAGGGGACAGTTGGCGCAACATTTCATAATGGATATCATCCGGGTCAGAAGTTGTATTGCCCGCCTGGGACAGGGCATAAGTAAGTTCCTCTTTAGTAAAGTGGGAGTTATAATCCTCCCCCCGACTTTGGCCAAAATTAATAGTAAGGCGCTCGATGCTGCGCTTATGCACCGCGAACTCGTTAGAGTAGCTCGCAGTGCTAGAAATATTGGCGAATATCGAGCCCAATACATTGGCGACCTCCTCAGGGGAGGAGACAAGTGAACCGTTTGACATAAATGCGGGTATATTATAAATGGTATTCTTGCTACTACGTACTTTACGAATGTGATCCCAAACCTTGGTTGTGGGAGTGGAAATAGTAAGGGTAGAAATAAACTGTCTCCAAGACTCTCTTCTGCTTTCTCGAATGATACGGCGAGCTCTAGCACGTAGAATCCGGAATGACTCCAGATTCTCCGAAGTAGGACGTCGATGAAAGAGACGTAGGGCTCTTCGACGGTTAGAAATAGCCAGCCGGCACTCCTCGTTCCACCAGGGAACAGGACGGTTGCGCGGGTTTGGCGAGGATTTAGGGATGGATGCCCTCGCCGCCGCTATGACCGTCGAAGTAAATTGCCCAGCCTTAACATCGACGTCAGGAGAATGGGGTTCGTCGAATACGGCGAGCTTGCGGAATTTATCCCAGTTAGCACGTTTAAGAACAAATTGGGGGAACCTTGCTGTACTGGGAGGATCTTGAATTTGTGAAAGCAGAATGGGAAAGTGATCGCTGCCACATAGGTCCGAGTGAACCTCCCAAAGGAAGTGAGCAGCAATCCCGGGGCTACATAGGGCTAAGTCGATGGCAGAGGATACACCATTAAAGGTGGAGAAGTGTGTCTGGGTCCCGGTGTTCATTAACACCAGGTTTCCCGAGACAAGGATATCCTCTACCATCCTCCCGCGGGTGTCTGTAAAATTAGACCCCCACACCAGGTTATGCGCGTTAAAGTCCCCCAAGATGATATAGGGGCGGGAAGTTGTATAAAGAGGCCTCTAGTGTCCTCTTGGAAACCCGTTCACCTGGTGGGAGGTAAATACATCATACGGTTACCTCCATAGGAAGGGAGCCTCTGATAGCAATCACTTGGAGATCAGAGACAATATTTATAAACTTATGATATATGTTGCTACGTGCAAATATAGCTACACCTCCGCTAGCCCAATCAAAGAGTGGCTTGTCGGTACGATATACATCGTACCCACGAAGCTTCGGGTTGTCAGTTGGGCGGAAGTGGGTTTCCTGCAAACACAAGATGGGAGGATGCAGGAAGAAATTATTAGTTTAATTTCCTCTGCACGAGCATAGAAACCCCTACAATTCCATTGTAGTAGCGACATTATTTATTAATATATAATTTAATTAAATATCCTCACAATCCATAACACTATCCTTTAAAAATAAAAATTTATTGAGAACTTTTTTAGGTCCTCTTGCTTTTCCCAATCTCTCTTGGACCTCCCGCTTCAGGAGAGGCTTTGGTTTGTCCTGCAGAGACTGGACGGGGGATCCTTACGCGAAGGCTTTGTTAAAGCCTTCGACGCTTTTTTTAGAGTTATTTTTTCGGCGGTCCCTCGCTGGTCCTTCCCCAAGGTACCAGTGGGACTCGCCTTTGCGACCTCGCCTGTACCACCACTCATCCCGACCTCCGGAGTTCCTGCGCGGGGTTGAGCGGCTCGACAACGGTCGTAGATGGTTTAGGATCCCGAAGAGGACTCGGGGGTGTTCCTCGAGTGGGGCTCGGCGGGGTTCCTCGAGGAGGACTCGGAGGGGGTCAACGAGGAGGGTTCGGAGGTGTTCCCCTAGGAGGGCTCGGGGGTGTTCCCCAAGGAGGCCTCCTCGGGGGTATAGGTGGTGGAGGCGACTTCGACGGGGTGTCGCCCCTTGTACTATTTTTGGTACCACCATAGATGGTGCTGGTTGCCTTTTAGTGTCTCGAGTAGAGACGAGTGGCACAGGTCGTTTAGGCGTATTGGCAATATTAACTGCGCAATGGTAGTTGGGGCAATTTATGTCCTGGCTTAAAATCTGACTATAAGATGTCTGAAATACCGGAGCTTGACTGGATACATATTCCTTGCGGGCCTGGGCATAAGGGATCTTCTTTTCACATTGGATCTCCAAGACTTTTTTCTCCACCTTCCATTTCGGACAGGTCCGAGACCAAGCAGAATGCGGACCCTTGCAGTTGACGCAGAACTTAGGAGACTCACACGGTGTATCATGAGCCTCCTGTCCGCAATCTGCACAGGTTGGCCTTCCACGGCATCTCAGCTTCGTATGCCCAAATTCCTGGCACTGAAAGCAGCGCCGAGGATTGGGAACGTATGGCCTGACTCTGAGCACATGGAAGCCCGTTCGAACCTCCTTTGGGAGGATGGGAGTCGCAAAGGTGAGGATGTATGTATCCGTCTTTTTCTCTTGTCCGTTATTTTTGGTAATGATACGGTAGACCTAATTGAAATGCTGAGGGGAAAGCTCCTCACAGATATCCTCAATGCTTACGCAGTCAAGGTCATAACAAGTGACCACTCCTTTGCAAACATTGAGGAACCTTTGGGGCTCCACCTTCACCTGTATATTAGTCGTATTACTCAACGGTATTTCGGAGATATTCATAATATTTGAGGATTGTGTGTCGGTCATAGTCTTAATCATAATGGTGCCATCACGCAGTTTCCTTATTAATACCACAGATTTTGCTGCTCCATTTATCACTCTTTCGAGGATAAATGGGCTCACACGTTTCAGATCTTGACTTTCATCTACTCGAGACATCACCAGGAAGCGGGGCTGGGGCCTCACCACTTCCTGGCTTTTTATCAAAACACGGCTGGACGGCCTTACCCGTTTCCGCCTCTTATCATTAATACGGCCCTGTGAGGGGCCGGGCAGTAAGATGCCAGAAGAACTTGGCAGTACGGTGCCAGCGGACAGTAAGGTGTCAGCTGTGACAGTGGACTCAATCATGAGTTGTAGGACAACCTGCAAAAGTACTCGGATCGTAGACCCAGGTTGATCCCAGTTGGTTCTACCACATAGGGCCCTGTTAACTCTTCCGACGAGAGGCTCCATACTACGCTAGACATGACAACCTTCATATGGAGCATCGCCGGAAGAGAGGTTACCGCAGCAAGTGTATGCAGGAAAGCGCTAATTTTACGTCCGGAACCATCATGAACGCAACCGGTCTTTTCTCAAGGTAGGGTACCCGGTTGTCAACCCTAAGGCCCTTCTACCAAGCTATTACAACCGGCGCACTTTCACTCAGGAGCTCCAATATTAACCAAAGGAGAGCCGTGTTAGATGCCAAGGTCGTCAACAGAGGAGCCAAAGGTCTTTGTGCAGGATTTAACGTCAGGGGAAGGGAAGAAAGAAGGAAGAAGTAAGGAAAGAGAAGGCGGAAGAGGGCAAAAAGAAAGAGAAGGAAAAAAGGAAAAAAAAGAAATTGATATGAAAGATGTAGGATAGGGTTTTCCTGCATGAGGTACATCCTGCACAGATGCCTCCCCTTTTAGTCGCCTCTTACGACAAGCAGGGGTTACTGCGGGACTATTCTAAACCCCATCCCGCAGGGGGAGCAGCCTCTTCTTTTAGAAAAACAATTCAAGAGAATGGTAGAGACACATTGGTAAGTCGTTCATCTGAGCTTGTTGAGGATTCGTTCATCTCATCTTACGATGAGCAGCTCTCGTCACGCTCGTATACAATGGTGAGACGGTGCTATCAATCTTCACCAATGGATAGGATCCTGATGAGATTAATTGAATTTAGATCACCATCAAATTTGTCGAACTTAATTCATATGTGTAGGCGCTGCCCATATTTATTCAAACATCTTCCATACAGATTGTTTATTAAAGGAATTCATCCATCAATCATTGAGAAAGAACATCAAAAAGGGTCTTTAAGCAAGAACAAACCCTATACGCCTTCTCCACTGAGCTGCACCCATCCTTAAAGACCACAGTTCAGTGGCGCTCTCGTAAATACAGGTAATCAGAACGGTATCTAGTTTAAATAAATAAGGAACGTGTCGGAATAAAGTTTCAGAATAGATAAGAAAAATTTCAGTATACATAAGGACATTTTGGAATGTATTAAAGATGGATCTTAAAATAAACAAATATTATGCTTAGAAATAAATATGAAACAAATAGGAATTAATAAGGTGGAATAAGTACGAATAAATACAGAATGAGTGGGAATAAATTTAGAGGATTTAGTTGGAATAATAAATTATTGTATCGGGATGAATAAGTAATTTTTTTCGGAATAAATTAGGAGATTTAAGTTAAATAAATAAATAAATATATAGTTTGCATCAATTGGAATTAATAATGAACTCATCGATTCATTACGAAACAAGTCAGAATAAAAAGTAACTAGTGGAAATAAATAGTGAATATATTCTGCATAAATAAACAACAAGGCGGTATAAATAGAGGATTAATTCAAAATAAAAAATATTGAGTCAGATACGATTCGGAATAAAAAAGATTCAATTATTATTTAAAAAAATAGTTGATATTAATAAAGATAGAGCTATAAATAATAAAGGCTCACATTAGATAGTTCACGTGGTAGGGTGGTTTGAGTGGATAACTCTCTTGGCTATGTTCCGGGAAGGTCAACAAATATAGACTCAGTGTTTTAAAAAACTGCTATAGATTCGGATCATTTGTCTACGAGATTCCAAGAATGTCGGACGCGTCTGCAGTTCATGAAGAAGACTACGAGGATTCCGGAGAGGAAGACAACACCAGACAACGAATTTAGTTCCATCCTCCTACACAACAGAATTTGAGACGGTCTGCGTGGGGTCTTAAGCTGCGTTGATCATAACGATGCCAACCAGTAACTGAAAGACATAAAACGCGGCCGGCTGCAAAGCAATACCTTGCAGTCGGTGACCGTCTTGGGGACATACAAACAACACACCACAGGAAGGGAGATCCCCAACTCTCCCTCAAATCCTTGCACTACTAGCCTGCTCTTGTCAAGGCTGAGCGAGTTGGCCATGGCACTACTCGATACAAATGACACCACACTAATTTCCACTACGCCATGAACAAACAGAAATGCTAACTTTTCAAATTCAGAGGCTAACCCGAATACAGCTGACATGGAGACAGATCACGACGGCAACGGAGCATTTATCCTAGTTGACAAAATGAAACGCAAGAGGAAATGTAGAATCTCAGACAAGACACAATCTAAGAAAACAATCATGACAGTCGACAACAACTACCAACCACTGGTTACTGAGAAACAAATAAACACTTACATACCCTCAAGACAGATAGACACCAACAAAGAGAAACCTCCACCAATAGTGATTATAGGGATACAAAACTATAAAAAGATAACCGAGATAGACAATGACACTGACACCACCACAGGAGTAAGTTACATTGAAGACGGACTGAAGATCCAAACCACCTCGACCCACGACTTCAAACTGGTTCAAACCCTACTAAAGGAAATAAACCAGCAGTTCTACAGCTACTCATTACCACGCGACAAGCCGGTGAAAGTAGTAATAAAGGGAATGCCACCAAACATGGACATTGAGGACATAAAAGTTAATACGACCGACCTAGGCTACTCAGTGACTGACGTGCACCAGTTTAACCGAAAAGAAGGAGCGATAAAAATCACTCAGACTGTGACACTATTACCGATATTTTTTGTCTGACTGCTAAGACCATTACTCACACCACTATCTTTGAAACTAGGTACCTTAATCAGACTATAATTATGGTAGAGAACCTCATCCCTCCCCGAAACACGTTAATGCAATTCCACAAGTGTCAGCGTCATGGGAACATAAAGAACAACTGTTGGAACAAGTCTAGATGCATGAAGTGTCTTGGAGCACATATCACCCAAACTGCCCTTTTGATTTTACGGATACACTATGTACAGAAATGATAGGCCCTAAGGCAGAGGAAGGGGCAGGGTTATCTTGATCAAGAAACATCTACCTCACTACCAACATCTCTTTCAAAATCTCCAGAAAATAGAAGTTACTGGAATAAATGTTAATATTAGCGGCGAGAGTGTCCTGTTCGCGGCCCTAAACAAACCCCCGACCAAGAAGCTACTACAACAAGACTTAGACGAAATCACAAACGCAAACAAACTGTTTTTGGCGAGTGATCTTAACTCTAAAAACACCAGTAGGAACAGCAGAGTAGCCACCGGGAACGGACGAATTCTAGCAGACCACGCAGAAACTCATGACTACGTAATTGTTGCCCTAAACGAACCTACATTTTATCCCTCAAACTATCTCCACAGACCCGATATCATAGACGTGGCATTGACTAACATTGGTGTAACCACTGAGGATATGATGATATTAAAGGAACTGGATTCGGAACACAATCCCATATTGTGTGCTGGGACCGAGAATTGAACCCCGGATCCCCAGCAGAGACGTCTGATACCTTAACCCTAGACACCAGGACACCTTCAAACTTAAAAAAACATTAACGTTTCTTTCATGTTGTGGGGCTATATAAAAACATTTATGGAGCCAAAATTATTTGTTTACTATTGGAAATGTGCTCTGTTTTGTAGCAAGAAGTGTTATGTAGTGAAAAGTGTTGTAATGAAGTGAGGAGGGTGGAAGATGGAAGGCGTCAAGGGGGTAGTTCACCCACAAGAGATAGTAATTATAGTTCTTCTTACTAAGAAAAACACCTTGTAACCATTAAAAAAAAGTCAAACATAATATCTGGGGTTGTAGGACTCCAATAAGCTATTACCAAGACATTAAGCTTTCTAGTTCGGGATTTCTCGGGAATTTTTGAACGTCGAGTGCCGGTAAAAAGTGAACAAAGCCCGGAAAATTTTGAAAGTATTTCATTTAAATTTAAAAAAATCAGTTAGTTTTTCAAGCCACCCATCTTTTATTGCTTTTTTTAAGATTTTGTTTGGCGTGTGCGACTGTATAATAGGGCTACAATTCACAGAGTTATTCGCTGCTTCCGACGGACGAGTAAAAACAGTGTTGAGAGGGATGCCTACAGGCTAAAACGGAGATTAATAATTTTAGACAATAAATAGGTCACTATTAATCGACCCAGTTCGGGTTCGCATTTACAATCTTTCTTTTTTTGGCAGTTTTGATAATTTTACTAGCACAGCGATTTACTATTCTATCAATGGTCCATCCGCAAAATATAATACCAGTACTCTAATATTTTGAAATTTTATAATTAATAATATTTTTTATATATTGTAAAAACACTGTATTAGACCTAAATAAAATAACCTAGGTGAATTAAAATCGAAACAAATAAAAACGAAGTAAAGTGTGGGAATTACTAGGTGTGGTCCCCCTTCTATTTTTATTTAAATTTGATGCCTCCAGAAACTATGTTGAGTTTTCTTCTCCAGAAATATTTTTAAAATATCTTGTCCTTGGATGCTATTTGGAAATAGCCTCACCTGGAGATTTTGGAAAATTTGATGTTTTTAGAAGATTGTTGGCTAGTGATTTTAAAACCTAGTATAGCGTGGCATAATGTGTGAAACCACCTTTAGAGTTGCGCCCTAGACCATGCGGCCATCAAAGCAGGTTCCACGTCTTACTACCCGTACTTTCAGATAATACACCTATCTACTAGCAACGCTAATGTAGTTATGAGATGATTAGGTATGATAGATCTAGAATCTAGATTAGATGTACTATCATTGCGTGAAGTGAGAATGGAAAACCATTTAGGTAAAACCCTTCTCAGAGCATCCGACCGGGATTAAAGCCCAGAACACCCCGTCATTGGCAGTCTAGTCTCCTGCGAGACTGACACTTTTAGATCATGTGGGTTCTCTCCGGCTTAGCTCGCTAATTTGGAGTGGTTCTTCACCCAATTTTTGGAAATCAGATTCTTTTAAAAGAATTTAGAGTATTCATCAGTAGGAACAGAAGTCAACTATCAGGACGGAAGCGGAAGTTTTGCTATAGCTTCCCTCACCCCTTTCCCTCCCGCGCCGTTGGCTCGCGTGTTCCATGGATGAAGGAGTCCCCCTTCCCCTCCCGCGGCGTGGATTCGCGGGTGCGTAGAGACGGGGGAGAAGGAGGCGGGTCATTAGAGAAAGGCTTGTATGATTGGTCGAGATAAAGAATCTTGTTATAAGGAGGTTAAGATTCCTATGAAACAAAAAGGGTTAACCTTTAATCCTAGTGTTATGATTCAGGCTTCTCTAAACCCGAGTTGAGAAAAGGTCCTTTTTTCCGGGGGGAGACAAGTGAAGAATGGTTTCCTGGCAGCTCAGTCCCCTCTTGTTCTTTCCCTACTCGGTGGGTGACAAGTGAAAAATGTTTTCCTGCGAATTAGTCGGTCGGCTCTGCTCCCCTAACCGTGAGAGCGCTTTAACTCAGGAAGTTAACATCTGTTTCGCTTTTGAACGTCTCAGGAAGTTAACATCTGTGTCTCAGATTCAGGAAATGGTCTGTGAGAATTTTACAAGAGGGAGGGGAACTTTAGTAAATGACTCGAAACTTCTCACGCAGTAAAGAGGGAGTAGCTAAGTCAGTTCAAACCCTTTTTTCGCGCCGCCTCCTGGATAGGGGAGTAGTTTACTTCTATATATTGAGTTACCCCTTTAAGTAGAATCCATTATCTTTTAAATCTTTATATTCTAAACAACATCATCAAGAATGTCTAGTGAATACTCAGCAGCGCTTTTGTCAGCAATCGGTTCGAGTGAGATAGTGTCAAGGAAGCTGACAGATTTAGAGATAGGTCATGGTTATTATATCACTAATATAAAAGGTGTGACGACTAGATACGGGCGCAGAGTTCTCGCCTTGTTGGAGAACAAATATAACGTGTGGTTACCGGCTCGATTTTCTCTACTTACCGACGTCCAGCTGAAGGAGCTCTCCAAAGCCGACTTACTACTAGTGTACCAGGGCATTTCCAAAAACAGCAAGACGGCACTAATAAACTTCGAAGGTATGTTTATTACAACCATTTCTAGGATTAATCAAATCAATCGAAATATGTTTTTTTCAGTTAGGATGTACAGAGTATGTTTTTTCAACTCTACACGAATGCGGGTTCACTTCCTCTAATTCCTGTGATTTTACAAATGATAACGCATATTTTCCAAAAAAAAACCTTCCTTCAGGATATCTTGTGAATGTGGGGGAATGCCAGGACTCCACCGTGGTTCGGATTCCACGTTAAACTGTAGATCCTTCATTTCATCTCACCATTAATCGAAAGATGTATTTTTTTCTCGTCAAGGATGTACAGAGTATGTTTTTTTTCAACTCTACACGAATGCGGGTTCACTTCCTCTAATTTCTATGATTTTACAAATAATAACACATATTTTCCAAAAAAACCTTCCTTCAGGATATCTTGTGAATGTGGGGGAATGCCAGGACTCCACCGTGGTTCGGATTCCACGTTAAACTGTAGATCCTTCATTTCATCTCACCATTAATCGAAAGATGTATTTTTTCTCGTCAAGGATGTACAGAGTATGTTTTTTTTCAACTCTACACGAATGCGGGTTCACTTCCTCTAATTTCTATGATTTTACAAATAATAACACATATTTTCCAAAAAAACCTTCCTTCAGGATATCTTGTGAATGTGGGGGGAATGTCGGACCTCTACCGTGGTTCGGATTCCACATTAACTGTAGATCCTTCATTTCATCTCACCATTAATCGAAAGATGTATTTTTTCTCGTCAAGGATGTACAGAGTATGTTTTTTTCAACTCTACACGAATGCGGGTTCACTTCCTCTAATTTCTATGATTTTACAAATAATAACACATATTTTCCAAAAAAACCTTCCTTCAGGATATCTTGTGAATGGGGGGGGGGGGAATGTCGGACCTCTACCGTGGTTCGGATTCCACGTTAAACTGTAGATCCTTCTTTTCATCTCACCATTATACATTAGCGTATAAACCGAACGGGTAGTAAGACGCAGCGCTAATAATAAGATAATACATAATAGTCTACTCATCCTCATTGATTCGTTCAAATCTCAGTCATGCTGAATGATAACGCTAAACATTATCAATGTTAGCATAAAAAAGTATTTTCGACATAATAGTCTACTCTTTCTCTTATATTCAAAAATTGATTCGTTCAAATCTCAGTCAGGCTGAATGATAGCGCTAAACATTATGAATGTTAGCATTAAAAAAATGTATTTTCGAGTCATACATTTAATATGATTTTGGTTAATCTAATTAGAGGTATTCAGTTCCTAGCATCACGTCTTACTACCCGTTCGAGTTATACGCTTATGAACTAATCACGCTAATATTTTTAGATATAAGAAAAGGGTTATATTTATAAGAAGTGTACTCGCTTTTGCATGAAGTAGAATCGTAAACTTTTTTTGAGAAAATCGCCCTCAGTACACGCAGCCTAGATTCGAACCTTGATCCTTCTCACTCTTACTCTACGTAAATGCAGGCCTGCTTCCTCTACACAGACAATTCAGGTTCGAGTCTTGCTTTAGTCCCTCTTTCAGCATTATTTAAAAAAAACTTTTTTTCTTTACAAGGTTCGAATCTCAATCATGATGAATGAAGAGAAGGGTTTTTTTTACTCTACGTAAATGCAGGCTCACTTCCTCTACACAGACGATTCAGGTTCGAGTCTTGCTTTAGTCCTCTTTCAGCATTATTTAAAAAAAAAAAAATTTTCTTTACAAGATTCGAATCTCAATCATGATGAATGAAGAGAAGGTTTTTTTACTCTACGAAAATGCAGGCTCACTTCCTCTACACAGACGATTCAGGTTCGAGTCTCGCTTTAGTCCTCTTCCAACATTATTTAAAAAAACTTTTTTTCTTTACAAGTTTCGAATCTCAGTCATGATGAATGAAGAGAAGGGTTTTTTTACTCTACGTAAATGCAGGCTCGCTTCCCCCACACAGACGATTCAGGTTCGAGTCTCGCTTTAGTCCTCTTCCAACATTATTTAAAAAAACTTTTTTTCTTTACAAGGTTCGAATCTCAGTCATGAGGAATGAAGAGAAGGGTTTTTTTTTTTCACTTCTACTCTACGTAAATGCAGGCAGCTTCCTCCACGTTGACGATTCAGGTTCGAGCCTTGGTTTAGTCCTCCTCCGCACTTCCCAATTAGTATACTGAGCGATTTTTTAAAAAATCACGTCAAAGTACATAGGGACAACACGCTCTTACCTTTAAAAGCGTATATATCCCGAATTAAACACACACACCCACCCACACACACACACACACACACACACACATTAGCTTCAATGTTTGTATATCATGGCTTCATGAACAGCTAACTAGATGTCCCTGTTTGTTTTTTTATAGCTGTCTCAGAGCCGCTCGAAGAGATCATAGAGCAAGTTGACCCGAAATGAAGAAGATAATACTGAGGGGAGAGTAGGGCCTTTTTAGAGCATAGTGCACCCAAACATGACAGAACCACCGACAAAACGCGTGCGTTTGTCACCTCCTATCATTGTATCTCGTCAAACTAATGGGAATAGGGTGTATACTCTCGCGGTCTAGACGCTAATGAACAACTTTTAATTAGATACTTGAAACATGACGTTGCACTTCGCGAAGGGAAGGTGTTTAATGCTTACATTGAACTTATTCCTGGCCGGATTAAGACCTCGAGCGTACTGATATCGGACCATGACAATATAGACGTACAGATCCGAAGACTTTTGACCTTATCACGAAACTTAGGTACAGGATTACTCAGTTTAAGGCTTTACCTGGAGCCGCTAGGACTATCTATTAAACTTATTGAACAAGCATACGCCCGACGTATAAAGACATACTCAATCAGTAACGAGTTACCCCATAAGGATCCCGTACAGTTTTCTCGCTGCGTGCGGAGATATTTATGTAAAGTCTGTAGAAAAAGAATCAAAACGCGAATGGCCCGATAAAGGTAAATGTAGCCTCATTTGCGAGTTTAAGCATCCTACCGATGGTAAAATGAAAAGGGTTATTTCAATTCTTCTCTATAACAATATATTTAACCCAATAAACTTGGAGGAGATATACGAGAATAACGTGGTCTTCCCACTCCTTGCTCAATTGAGGGCTTTGTTTCTAGAGACTCAGGGTGGATATACAACGGCACGTTGGAAATGAAGTAAATTTCTCGAAAAAACTCGGCTTTCTCGATCGGTGCCCACGTTCAAATCCCTGAAACTATAGCCGGACGTAGAGCGTTGATAAATGTTCAAGCTGAAGAAGGACTTTGCTTCCCAGTATCCGTATTGGCGTGCCTCTTTTAAGCCGACAGGAAAGCTAGCGTTTAAATCCTTTTCCCCTAATTTTCGTGAAGTTAAAACTAAAAGGGGAAACCCCCCGTTTCCGTTCAAATAAAGATTTTATTAACCCCTTCCCCGAAAGGCTTAACTTTATATCTTTTAAATGTGTACATTCAAAAAACAAAGGGTAGTGATTCTTATATGGACACTGCAGACAATTTTTAAAAATTGGATTTTTTCCCCTTTGCATGTCAGTGCAAAGATTTGTGCTGGGACATATTCATTTTCTTTGAAAAAAGTACAGGGGACGGGAAAATTTTCTTTTCACCCGCAACAAAAATCTGAAAGGGTTTAAATTTAAAACCCCCAAAACCAGCCCCCCTTTCTGCCCAGAAGACTTAGGTATTTTTGCGACCTTTTGTTTGAGCTTTTTTCTGACAGGAAAATAAAACTTTAAAAATAAAGAAAGTGTAAAAAATTTTGGGGGCCCCCGGTAAGGGAAAACATTCCCCCCAAGGGGAAAAAAAAATTCCTTCGTTCTCCCCCTTTTAATAAAAACAGGGGGAAAACGGGTTTTTAAATCTTTTTTACGCTGACTTGGAGATTACTCGTGCCTATAGAAACGGGGACCCTGACACCGAATTTTTTTTAAATACTGAGAATGTAAAAAGGCATTTTTAGCGTATTCTTTTGGGGCCGTAACTAAAAATCTTTTTTTGGATGATAACCCCTTGGGAGTCCCCGATATTCACGGGGAAAAGATTGTACCGACCAATTTTTTGGGAAGTCTCGTAGAAACGGCAAAGCCCCTTTTACTAAAATTAAATTTTAGTACGGGTAGTTCCAATGACCCGCAACACCTGCTCAAAAAAAGGCTCAAACTAACGGCCATTCATTGTCAAATTGGTAAAAACCCCCAAATCGAATGAGAAAAAAGGGGGGGTTTAAATAAATAAAGGGTCATTTGGGAAGGATTTTATGTGGAAAAGAAAGCCACCGGGGTGTAATATTAATTACAAAAAACCCCCTTTAGGTAAACCCTGAGCTTTGGTTAAATCCAAAACACGCGTTTGCTATGAAAATTTTTTTCCTTTTCCTCGAATCACTTGTTGAACGTAGAAAAAATGTTTCCTTTCCAGGGGAGAGCGTTTTTGTCAACCGGGGAAAATTTAAAGGGGTTTTTTGGGCCCCGGAGAAAATTGGGAAGTTTCAAGTAATCATGAAGTATCCCCCGGGCCACGGGTTTCGGGGGTTTCCCCTTTTTTAAAAAATTTAAAAATAGTTTCACCCTTTCTATGTACCC
The DNA here is from genome assembly GCA_039000515.1 of Timema cristinae. Classification (NCBI taxonomy): domain Eukaryota; kingdom Metazoa; phylum Arthropoda; class Insecta; order Phasmatodea; family Timematidae; genus Timema; species Timema cristinae. The sequence goes on from JBCFYV010002402.1 coordinate 23,448, forward strand.
CCGAAGAAATCCCGGCTTACCTCGAACCCGGGACCCAGCTTAAAATCACTGTAAGTGTCACCCCTATGAGGGAACGTTTAAAACTAGTCGTCTTTAAAGGGGTGTTCCCCTATGACTAATAGATTCATTTGGGAGCGGCTGAACGAGCCCCTCAGTTACCAAGCAAAGATAAATTTTATAACCGCTCACGGATGTTATCTCCGGGAAAAAATTTGATACGCCGGGTGAGGGTATGGGGGGCTATTCGAATGAAAAGAATTTTTGGGTTTATTTAAAAAACCTCTCCCTTTCATTAACCGACGTAAAAATAAGGCTGACGTCTTTGAGAAATTTTTCGGATCTTTGTTAAAAAGATTTATGGGCTCGACCCCGGTTGGTTTTCTTAGGGCCCCCCCAATTTCTCGCGAAACCAAGCTCTATTGAGAAAAACCCCAGGTACGGCCTCTTTTTAAAATAATGACGTAGAAATACATCAAATCTTTGAGGGAGCTTTCGGGGGGGGGGAAGGGTTTTCGGCAAAATCGTCATTCTGTAGCAAAAAAATCGTTATATAAGTTCTTTTGACCTTTCCCCCCAAACCCCAGAGTTTTTCCCTTTGGGGGTTTTTAGACGTGAAATGGCTCTATTTTTTTGGGGCATGTTGAACTCTTTTACCCAAAAATTTGGAGGGTTCAGAGGGCTTAAAGGGAGGGATAAAATTGGGAACGTTTGGACGGGGCCTAAACGTGGAGGACGATGCGGAAAAACGGGCTATATCGGGCGGATAGTTCTTAAAATTTTTCCGCAAGATATACATACGCCCTTTTGACTTGCCGTTCTGCCTGAGAAAAGGGTTTCCCCACCCGTGGGAAAAAAACCGAAAAAAATTGTTAACGACTTTAACTGTTTAAGATAGGTAGGGTTTTTTCCACTATCCCCCATCAAAGTTTGGTTTTAGGGAAGGGGTTGAAGCTGACGAATTTCCCACCGTGTTACGGGGTTTTAAAACAATCTGTGGATGGCCCCGTATATAAAAGGCAAAACCCCAAAATGAGGTTTTAAAAGCGAGCAATCATTTAAAAACATTTTTTTAAAAATTTGATGAAAAAGCCGCATTCGGCCGCCTTATTTTCAAACCCAGAGGGCCCTACCGTAGGGAAAAAAATACCGGGTTTGGGAAGGGGTTTAAATTTTGGAGCGGGTAACCCCCAATACCCATCCAAATTTAAAAAACCGAAATGTTTTGGAAATCAAAAAAACCTGGTCTTCCATTTTGGAGATGGAACCGCAGGAGATTTACTTTTGTATGCCAAATTAGGGGGGAAATTGGCCTTTTTGGAAATTCAAATTAGTCATGTACCGCTACATTACCAATCAGGGTTTCCCTTTGGCCTTCCCCCCGGGTACGTTTAAAACTCAAAAACACGGGTTTCCCAGATCGCTTCTATACTATATGACTGTTGAGAGACGCCCCCAAAACAAACCTTACCCCGTTAGCTAAGGGAACTACCGGGGAACACCTCCCCCTTAGCAAAAGGGACAATGTTTCTGGGATGCCTGCAGTAAAAAAAGGGGTGGGGCCGGTAAACTAAAAGACGAACTCGAGGTCATACCCACCCACTGAGTTATAGGTTTACCCCAAAAACTCTATTCTTTGCAGTGGGGGGGAGGGTGAGGGGGCTCAAGGCTAAAGGTGTCAAGGGAGCGCTTTAAAAACCCGCTCTTTTTTTAGGGGGACAAACGTAATTGTTTAAACAAATTAAAAACGGTTTAGCCCATGAGAGAAGCCCCTTTTCCAATAAGAGCTTTTGGTTTCCCAAACTTTACCGAAAAAATTTTAAAATGGGGTTTGAAATATGCCTTTCAAACAAACAAAGGGACAGGGTTTTAAACCTGGTCAGTTAGAGCTCACCTTTGGGCCATTACCCCCTAAAAAACCGAGCAACCAACACTTCCTTCCAAGAGACGAAAATTGAAGCTGGACCATAAATGTGCTTTATGTCGTGGGTGTTTCCCCAACTTTTTTTCCAGTACAAGTGAACAGGCTCAAAAAACCCTCATGCCCCGGGGGTTAGTGCTTTTTTTTTAAAAAAAGACTTGAAAAAAAAAAAACTAATTTATGCATATCTGTTTAAAAAAAGAGTTTTCAGAATGTGTAGTCACTAAAAAAAAAAATGTTAGTGGTTTTTAAAAAAGGACTTAAAAAAAAAAAAATGCTTTTTTAAAGTAATGTTCTTTTTAAATTTGGATTTTTTTTAAATTAATGTCAACAAAGAAAAAAATGTTAGTGTTTTTTAAAAAAACTTGGGGGAAAAAAATAGCTAAATTTAGTATGTTCTTTTTAAAAAGGTTTTCAGTGTCGAAATTTTTTGATTAATGTCACAAAGAAAAAGATTTGAGAAAAAAAGCGGGCGTATGTTTTGTTTAAAAGTCAAAAACAAATGTTAGTTTTTAAAAAAAGATTTTGAGAAAAAATTTTCCAAGTTCTTTTCTTGCCCTAAAAGAAAAAAAAAAATTACAAATTTTAGTGCATATCTTTTAAAAAAAAATGGTTAAACCCTTTATTCTTTAAAAAAAGAGTTTTCTGTTTTAGGGTTGTTTTGATTAATACAAAAGTGAATAAAAAAATGTCACAATAACCTTTATCTTAAAAAAAAAAAAAAATTTTTTAGTGCCTTTTAAAAAAGATTTTGAGAAAAAAATTTTCCCAATTTTCTGAAATTTTGGGGACTGAAGAAAAAAAAAATTTAATTTAGTTTTTGGGTATCTTTTTAAAAAAAGTTATCATTATTCATTAAATAGGGGTTTTTTTTTTGTATGAAATTTTTTGGATAAAAACAAAAGTGAAAAATTTAATGTCACTAAAACCTTTATCATTAGAAAAAAAACTTTTGTGTTTTTAAAAAAGACTTGGGGAAAAAAATATTCAGGTTCTGTAATTTGGACAAAAGAAAAAAATTTTACTAATTTAGTGGTATCGTTTAAAAAATGTTTATCATTAAATTCTTTAAATAGATTTTCTGTTTTGGTATGTGAGTGTGTGGTGTGTTTTTAAAGGAGTTGTGTGTGTGTGTGTGTTGTTAAAAATTTTTAAACTTTTTTTTTGTGTGTTTTGTTTTTACCTGCCCTCTCCCCGGGATTACAACTGGACCTTTTCAGAGAACATAAGGGACAGTTGGGATTAAACCTAGGTCTTTCAGGTACAGACTGGTACAATAACCCCCCCTTCGGGCCGGGGTTTAACAACAAAACCTTTCAGAGACCAATCGGGGTTTACAAAAAAAGTCCTCAGGTCGGGACTGGTAAAAATAACCACTACGGGTCAGGGTTAAAACCCGGGGGCCTTTCAGAGACCAGCCCGGGTTACAATAAAAGTCGGGATTAAAACCTATTTTTCTTTTTCAAGGGGATTTTAAGGGGTCCCTATTTAACAATAAGGGAAGGGTTTACTTTGGGATTAGAACCTAGGTCTCCCCAAAAATTTATACAGCTGGTCAATAAACCAGCTACGCAGGGTTACAACCTGGCCCCTCTCGAGCCCCGGTCGGTACAAAAAAAAGTCGGGTTTTGGAACCTGGGCCTCCCCAGAGACTAGTCTAAAACAATAATGGAAGGGCCCTTTGGGGGATTAAACCTAGTTTTTTCAAGAGTATAGACGGGTTTTACAATAACACTACAGTCGGGGGTTAAAACCCTACCTCTCAGAGACCAATCTGGTACAAAAAAACAATATGGGCCTCTCAAGGACATTTCGGGCCCCCAATAAAACGAAAGGCCAATTTTCCCGTCAGGGTTAAAAACCTCGGCCTCTTAGAGACAGGGGAAACGGTCGGGTTTAAAAACCCTGGGCCTTCAAATACAGCCTGGTAAAAAAAACCAGCACAGTCAGGATTAAACCGGCCCTCTCAGAGCCCTCGGGTAAAATTAAAATCGGATTAGAATGGGCCTTCAGAGACTAGTCTAGCCCAAAAAAGGGAAGGGTGACATTTTGGGATTGGCCCCTAGGTCTCTAAAGGGGCAGATGGTACAAAAACCCAAAGCTACATCGGGGTTTTACGACCCGGGACCTTTTTAATACTTTTTTTCTACAAAAATTTCGGGGTAGCCAGTTACAGTTGGATTAGAACCTGGGGGCCTCTCAGATACAGTTTGCTAAAAAATTTCCCCGGGTAGTTTGTTACATTGGTTAGAACCGAGCCTTCAGAGTACAGTCTGGTACAATAACCAGCCCATTTCGGGGTTAAAAAAACCTGGACCTCTCAAAAAACATTTCCTGGTACAAAAACCCGGGCCCTTCCCGAGTACACCCTGGTACAATAACCTGGACTTTTTTCGATAACAGTCGGTACAAGGGACTTAAGGTGACATTGGGGGGTTAGAAACTAAACCCTCCCAGAGTACATTTTGGGTACAAAAACCCTGGACCTCTCAGAAAAGGGTCAGGATTAGAAAGTGAGCCTCCCAAAGTACAGTCTGGTACAAAAACCTGGCCCTCTGGGAGTACGCCCGTTTAAAATTTAACCTGAACCCCGAGAAACGGGTTTTGGGTACAAAAAAACCGGCCCCCTCAGATACAGTCTGGTACAATAACCTGGACCCCCCCAGAGTACAGTCTGGTACAAAAACCCCCTGGACTTCTCAGGGGAAAGTCCCGGTAAAAATAAATTTTAAGGGACATTCGGGTTTAAGAAGCTGAGCCTCCCAGAGTACGTCTGGTACAATAACCTAACCTCTCAGGGAAGGGGCAGGTTTAAGAAGCTGAGCCTCCCAGAGTACAATTTTGGTAAAATTAACCTGGACCCTCAAGTACAGTCCGCTACAATGACAAAAGGTGCATTGGGGTTTAAAAAAAGCTGACCCTCCCGAGTACAGTCGGGTAAAAATAACCTGGCCCTCTCAGAGAAGGGTTTCAGGATTAAAAGCTGAGCCTCCCAGATACAGTCTGGTCCCAATAACCGGGGACCTCTCGGTTTCAGTCCGTTTACAATAACCTAAACCCTTTTGGGAGAACAGTCGGTCCCAAAAACCCTGGACCCCCTAAAAGGTACAGTCTGGAAAATTTAACCGGACCCCAATTTTACAGTCGGGAAACAAAAAACCTTTTGACTTCACCGAGTACAGTCTGTTTACAATAAGGGACCTCTCAGAGAATGGTCGGGAATTAAAACCCTACCCTCTGGGAGTACAGTATGGTAAAAATAACCTAACCCTTCTCGGAGAATTTTTCAGGATTAGGGGTTTACCCTTCAGATTTTCAGTTTGCTAAATAACAGCCCCGATTTTACAACCGGGCCTCTCAGTAAAACGGTTGGGTTTCCCACAAACATTTCGGGATTAAAACCCCGGGCCCTTTGGGAAAAAAAGAGAGAATTCAAAACCCAAAAATTGCCCAATGATGGTACATAACCTTTTGGCCTATTTAAATGGGATCCCCTTTAAAAATAATAAAGTCATGGGTCCCACTTGTTTTCCTACTCACCTTTAAACCCTGTAAAGAAAAACAAAAGTTTTTAATGGGTTAATTTTTTTAAATTTAAAAAAAAAAGCTCGTTACATTTTTTAAAGAAAAGAAAAAACCCGTTAAAAATTTTGCCAAAATACAGTAATAATCACAAAAAAATTTTAATACATGAAAAGTAACTGGAAAAAGTTTTTTTTTAAAAGTTTTTCACCCAAACCCGTCTTGCAGCTTCCTTTTTTGCAGGCTCCTCGTTCTTTCCTCAGTATTTTTACTTCTTTTCCACGGTAAAACGTTTAGAAGGTCAGTAGTTTTTTTCCCCCTTTTAAACCGTGTAAAACCTCTTTCTTGACGCAGAAGCTTGAAAACTTATTGAAATCAATGAAACCTTTTAACCCCCTCGTTTATAAAGACTATAAATTTTAAAAGCAAAGCTGGAAAAAACCGAACTCAAATGGGTTCCCGCATCGCACTTTTGGTCAGATCGAAAAAATTTTGGGCCAAACCAAACTTAATATTTTAAGGCCATTCGCTAAACCCTTTCCCAGACTTTTTTTAAAAATTTTGTATTTGGTCCAAATCGCTTTTGTTGAGACTCGAGCTGACTCAATTTCCCCAGCCCCTTTTAAATTTTGGGTTTTGATGTGTACTAAAAATTTTCCCCCCCCCCTCCCCCGTTTGTGCAATGTTGTCTCTTTTAAAGATGTCATTTTGCAAAACGTCACTGTTTTGAAGGGTTTTTTTGCGGACAATTTAATCGGAAAGATTAGACAAAAGGCCTTGGAAATTTACCGGGATTTTTTCCCCCTTCTCGGGAAAGTTTAAAACGACACGTCACCATACCGGGCCTTGAGAGTACCCTTTCCCGTCGGTGGCATCGAAAACGACAATGGGCGCATGAGACTTGAAATGGGAAAGGTCAAGTAAAGGAAAGAGGTCTCTTCCGTAGTAAAAAAGTCCCGGGAAAAAAAAATTTGCATATTCCCTTTGTATAATTTCGAGAAGGAAACTTTTTAAAGTTTAAATTCATATTTCCCCATAAGGGTACAGGTTTTGAATTTAGTAGATTTAGGGAAATTACTTTAAATTTTCAATGATCAAAAATATTTTTATCTGCAAAACCCTCCCTATTTTTCCGTCCGGTCTGAAGCGCGAAAAAAAAACCCTAAAGAGGTTTTTCCCAAAATTGACGTTTCCCCGGTCCAATCTGTTGATTAGAGGGGGGCACGTTAGGGTTTCTCGGGACAATTCCCCAAAACGGAAAAAGGGAGCTCGATTTTATCCCCCCACTCTTGGGTGAAAATTTAAACAGGGTTTAACGATTGATATCGTCAGTCTTTTTAAAGAGTACCGCCAAGATATTTTACTTAAATCGATCTAGAGGGGTCTCTGCAGCAGGAAAGGGGGGGGCTCTTTGTTTAAAACGTTTTTGTCACCGGGCGAACGAAATGCAACCCGCTCTTTTTTCGCAAATTTATTTAGTATTTGGGAAAAATCTTCAACCCAATCCTAGTATGAGACTAAAGGGATGCATTTGTCAAAGAAGCCTGTTTAGGTGGGACGGGAAATCCTTTAAACCTCCAACCGGCGTTTGAAAGAAAAGATTGCCAACCATTCCTTATAGATAGTTAAATTTTTTTTTAAACTGAGGGCGAAAACCTACATCTCTCGATTTTTATTTAATCTCTTTTTAAAGCCCCTTGATCCCATAGGGCGATTCTTGAAAAATGAAAATATTCCGTTTTTACAATCCTCGAAGTCTTCCCCGGTTCTCCCCCTATTCAAAAGAAATCGTCCCTTTTTATATGCAGCAAGAGCGGGGGGGGCGGTAGTGTCAATACCCTTTTTGTTGGGTAGAAACCCAAGCTCGTTCCCCCTTTGCTAATGGACCCCGGGGAAAATCCCGGGCCCTAGGAATGATACTGGAAAAATGCTTTAAGGCCGTATCGAAAAACGGCAGAAATCCCCCAAAGTTTAAATATCCGCGGTTTTTCACCATTTAAATTTCGTAAAGAGTAACCCAGAAGCCTTTTAAAAAAGTTTATTTGGGAGGTGTTAAAAACCCTTTCCCCTGTCCCTTCTTCAAAGGTTTTGAGGAAAAACTTCGCCGTCTTGGTTTTTTCTAGACGAGGCCAAACCCCACCCCACTCGTTTCCCGATGCAGACTTTGTGTATCGTTGTCTCTAAAGTTGATGGGTATCCCCCGTTCGTCAACAAGTCGTTACCGCGATAGACCCCATTTAAATCGCTCGTTAAACCGGGAAAGGTTTAAAATTAAAATTGTTAGGCGCTTCCACTATCTTTTTGCCGGGGGGACGGTTTAAAGCGAACCCCGTGCAAGGTTTTGACTCGGTTTTCCCCTTACGTAACCCCCCTAGCGGACTGCATTTTCCCCGGAAAAATTACATGAAAATATTCACATATTTTGGGAATATGTGCGTCTTCCCTGCAGGAAGTATGACCGAGTCGAACCCCAGCAAGGTGCAAACGTGCCGGGCGGGTTTAAAATCGATAGGTTTTTTTTGCAAAAATGAATAGCCTTTAAAATGCAAAGGGGAAACCCATAATCGGGGAGCTTTATTACCCCCGGGACTTTTCCCCTTGCAAGAATCGATCCCCAAAGCCTCAAGTTCCCTAAGGGGCCCCGGGGGCACTGTAACCCCTTTACCCTCGCAATAAAAATTTTTTTATTACGCTGTCAAAGTTCGGGATGGAATTGAAAGTTGCCAAAATTGATCAGTCCGATGAACCCTTCTTCTTCACGATTCCTTCTCCGAGCAGGAAAATTTAGGGAAAATAGTTCTCTGCAGATTAAAATCTGACCTTTCGTGTAAGCGTCAAGACATATTTTCTAATCCCAACGTCCGCGCGAGTATTTAAGGAAAAGGTAAAAAAAGATGGGGCCGCATAAACCCGGGACCGGTTTCTCTTGTTTTCCGAGTATGAAATTTTAGGTGATGGGATTCCTCCGAGAAAAACAATTTTGAGCGGGGGGCCTTTGAAACACCCCAAAAAAACGAAATTTAATCGGGCCCCCCACCGTTTTTCTAATACCCACCCAATGCGAAAACCCTTAAACCCCTATTTATCGTCAAGGAAAAGAGATTTCGTTCTCTATCTTTCCCAAGGGCCGCTAGGTAAAACCATCTTTTCGCAAAAACTCCTTAAAAAAGGGGATTTTTAACTCGGGGGCCGTACTTCGCAGATTCCTTTTTAGTAAGGACGTTTTGGTAGTCATTTTTATTTTTGGGGAAAGGCCCTAGATACAAGCCTTCCCCATGGCAATATCTTTTGGGTAAAATTAGTTTTTCTGACCTCGTTCAATTTTTCGTATTTGCCCTTTTGGGACTTTTACCGCCTTCGTATTCCTAGCACTCCCACCCGACGGTCCCAAACGCTGGGGATCTTTGGTATTATAGGTAAAATTCCGCCCCTTTTTTTACGGGGTCTAATAGTAGTAGTAGTAGTAGTAGTATTTTGGGTCCGTTGACGGGGCGTTTAGTCTTCTTTTTCTTCTTTTGCCCTGAAACCCCCCTTGACTTTTGTTTCAAACGCGTTGGTGACGCCCACGCCGGGCCCGGGGGTTTTTCACCCAAAAAATTTAGTCAGGCGCGAGTAATCTTTTCCCCGATTTTTCGATAAAGTTTTACGATCGCAGTATGGGCGTCCTGCAAGATCTTTTTACCTTGGGGGGTATGCCCATTATCGGGTTTTTTCGTGTCGATCAACTCGTTTTTTCCCGATCGCCCCTTTTTTAATCTTTTTTCCAACTTTGTCCCGGCCCGCATATAATGGTATCCAGGTATATTTTCGCTTCAACGGTAGATTATTGTTTTTTCTTTCTAACAATCCTCCCCCTTTTTCTTGTCTCATGACACTAATGGTTTTGGGAAATTTTTTTTTGGTGCGCGCATTAAAATTTGATTTAATTAGTAGTCAAAATGGGGCTCGAGAAAAAAAGACAAAATTCTTTAACTGTAACAACAACGTCACAAAGAGGGTGGAGCTTTTTCCCCCAGAGACCCCGGGACGTTGTTACCCCCATACTATCCGCTGAATTTTTTCTGCGGACCTTTGGGAAAAAGCGGTTTAAAAAAAACACCCTGATCAGTCGTTGGGGGAGGGCCCAACGGCCTAAAGCTTCAAAACGTGTACGTTTACTTCTAAATCGTTGTACCCCAAGTATCAAGGTTTTTCGAAATTTCCCCTCACTCTTTGAAGGCATGGGCTATTCCGACAACGCGGGGAAAATTTTTCCACCGTCCGAGGCTGAAAACCCCACCCGTAAATTTTTTTCGACGACGTCGCTTGCATAAACAGTTTATTACAGGCTTATTTCAGTAAGGGGAAAAAATAAATTTTATAGACTGTTTCTATCTCTGACAGACGTACCGCGTAACCCGGGAAAAAGGTGTTGAGAGATAAAGCTAATCTTCTCATCCTATTTTGGGGACGATACGAAATTTAGAAACTTACGACGTCACGTGAAAAACAGATATGACTTTCCCCAAAAAATTTTTGGAGGGTTTGCTTTTCTGTGTTGGGAAAAAAACAAGTAAGGAAATTTCTGGTGGTTTACAAAGAAACATGAGATCAAAAAAGGCCCATATCGTACGGGTTCGATACCCTTTTTTGGGACGATTAACAAGAAAATAAAATTTTAGTTACAAGGTAAAAACATCCCTGTCGTCCATATCTTAAACGGTAAGTCTCTACCCAAAAATAAGCCTTCATTCGAGTCAGAGGAAATAAAACGCAAAACTTCAAGGGTATTACGAAGCTAGATCGAAAAGGAAACGTCCAAAAATCCCAGTCGCCCCTCACACTTTGGAGGGCTGTAACAATCTTACGTCGATAGGAGGAGCGGGCATAGTAACGAACCCGATAATCGCCCCTCAAAACCCCGCCAAGGACCCCCATCAAAGGACAGAAAGGGAAACCGGGTGAAACGAGGGGTTTGGAGGGAAAGGGTCGAATAAAATACGTTTAACCCTTTAGAAGAGTACTCGTCAAGGGGTGGAAGGAAAGGGGCGGAAACCGGCCCCAAGATCGTCCCCGAGAAAAAAAAACGACGCTTTACGCTTTAAATTCAAAGCTGGGTAAGCCTGAGGGGGCTTTCAGATGCATCGGGAAAACCCTTTACAACGTTTTAAAAGCCGGAGGTTGGTTAAAACCTTAGGGGGACCGGGGTGACAAAAGCTTTACCCATGCAGACGGTTTAGTTTTTCGAAAAATTTTTTATGCCCCCATTACCTTCAAAACGCCGCACCCTAAAGCTTAAAGTAGGGGCCTTCCCCGGTTTTTTTTGTTTGTTTTTATCTAATTACCTTTGGGTTCGAAAAACCCATGCGGAAGGATGCGAGACATTTCGAATTGACTCTAAAAGGGGGGAACGCGGTTATAAGTTTTAAAAGGGCGGGGCCCTTTGTCAAAAGATGGTCATGGGCCCTTTAAAGATAATTTTTTGCTTGTGGGGAAACTTAAAATTTATCGGGGCCCATCCACCTTTGAGGGGTTCAAAGATGACTCTATATTTTCATGATAGAAAAACGCCCCACAACGTCTCAGATTTTTTTTCACGTAGAATTTGGTTTTTTCTTACGTTTAGATATAATGAAACCCTTTTACACGGTTAAAAGGGCATTCACACCTTACATTCAAGAAAAGACGAAGGTCGCCCCGGGGGATAAAAAAAAAGAGAAGATTATTAAAAGAAAAAATAAGCAACTTTCGTGGTGCCCGGCACGAGTCTGACACGTCGCCGGGAAAGAACGTTTTAAACCTATCCCCGGTCCTCTAAACGGATGGGAAGGGGCCCCGCGGAACCCGAGGAGACGGGAAACCTTACCTGAGAATTGGGAAAAACACCATCTATTGGATACTTATCTTTATTCATCCCCAGCACATTCCCATAAGACCTCGGAGTCCCTTTATGAAGGTTTTCTTACCCAACTCGGAGATAGCCCTATGTATTCAATGGGAGAGACGGTTAAAAATACTCCCCTTTAAAAATAAACTACCGTATTTCTCGGGGGACTATTAGAAAATTTCCTTTTTAGAAGAGCCCCCTACCCATTATACTTAAAGGGGATCTGAAGTAACAAGTCTATCTTTTAAAAAAACGAACGCGATCGGGTTTAGAAACGAACCCTAGCTCGTATAAAATGCGACCGGATCAAAGTATTGTTAATCCCTCAAACCTAGTTTGAGGAGGACTTGAGGGGAGGGTTTATACAAGATTTGGGACAGGAAGAGGGGTCGATTATACCTATTGGGACGATCCCCCACGAATTGGTCGATCGATTTTCGACTCTTTTCGCACCCTTTTACCCAGGCTGGTCATTTCCGGGTCACTATAAAGAGATTTGTTTTTTTTATCCTTAGGAATTAGGTGATGGGGAATCTCGTTAAAGACGTTCATCTCTTTCCCGTACTTTACCAATCATGTTTGGGGTCAAGTGGGAGATTGCGCGGGAAAAAATTTATCGTCCGGCAAGAACCCAAAAGATTTTTTCCCGAAGACCCTTTTTCGTAGAGGCTTGAACGAGTCCTTCAGGCCGTTTTTGGGGTTTGGGATATACCCTAAATCTGGATCGAATAAGGGGTTCAAATACCTTTCACCGTCCCTCGACTGTATTCCCCAAAAGGGCTTTGGGGCCCCACCCCTCAAGGGCTAAGACGGGGGAAGAACGTCAGCGCCCCCCAATGGCTCTCCTCCTCGAAAAAAGGGGGTTAAAACCTTTGCGTACGTCCCTCTCCAAAAAATGATAAGGGGACAGGGTTTTACAACCCGGAATTCAAAACGCCCATAAAAAGAAAAGGGGAATCAATCATTATTCTAAAAAACAGGGAACGTTTAAGGCTAGCGTCTGGAACGATTTAATCTACCTCAAGAACATGTTTTGGGGGGGGGGTTCACGGCTAAAGGGTTTATATTTGTGGATCCCAAAAAAATCGGGTTCCTTACTTGGGGCGAATTTTCAACCGGTACAGTTTTCGAAACCCAAAAAAATGAGGGGCCCATTTGACGTCCAAAAACATTGACTTTTACATTCCCTCCCAATAAAAAGTTTCAAGATGGTTTGAATTTTCCAAAGCCCACATTTTTAAAAATAGGTGATATAGTTTTGTTTTTAATTCGGCAATTTTAAAAGGAACCCTTTTTGGGAAAAAGGGGTTTTACTGCGAAGGGGCGAAACCAACTGTTTTAAAAAAACGTAACGTGTCGAGAATAACCTAGGGGCCCCTTTCCCACTCGAAGATATAAAGGTAAAACCTATCACGGGGGGTTTTTACGGGAAGGAGCTTAAAAAAATTGTAAAAAGGAGTTTTTCCCCGTGAGAAAAAATCCGGGCGTTCAAGGGAAAAAGATATACGTCCCAAATGGTTAGGGTTCGACTCGTCTCACAAATTCCTGGATCAGGCGAAGGATATATTGGGAGAAGGAGGGGGGGGCGGGGTTCTCATCCTCCATTCCCCAGCGTATAAAGCGGACGCGAAGGGGGGGAGACTTTTTCCCTTTTTTCAAAATGTTTTGGCAGTTGGGGTTTCCCTTTTTTTGGAGGACATGAGCGATATTTAAGGGTTTTCGAAAAGGTGGTTTAGAAAACCTTTTCGCGCGGACCCATAAAGGTTACCAAACGGAAATGGGGTGTTCTTCCGTGCACTGGCTCGGGGCCAAAATCCCGGGGAAAGTGGGATCGGGGGTTTAGTCTTTTCGAAGCTTTCAAACGCTTCCCCGGGCACAATTTTTTAAGGGGAAGGGGACGACCCGCTAATTCCCCCGGGGAAACGAGTTCGAAGTTTTCTTCCCCCCTTTTTGGAAAATTAATGCATTATAATTGTTTTTATTATTATTCAAAAGCCCTTTCAGCTTCTTTTTCAAATCAGAGGATTTGAAATAATTGGGGAGAAAAAGTTTTCAAAGGGGGAATTTTTTGCCCGGGGCAATGCCCATGCTACCCTTCCACCACCCCTGATTACTAGGTCAAATACGGTATATAATATTTATACTTTTCAAGTAACTCTAGTCAATGTAGAGTATTTTCTAGAAAACTATAGGCCTAGCTATATTTCTAGAGCTTCTTTCAACACTTTGTTTATTTTAAGTAAGTGCATATTTAACGTGTATACAAGGCATACCATCATCAAGCCTTAGTTATATGGAATTCTTTCGGAGCAATGTGAGAGTGTTGAGCCCCCTATCTCACATCTCCCTCCCCCACCCCTTCCTTGGTACATCCCTGGAAATCACACATAGTTCACACACTCTAACCTACCATGTGTGAATGTATAATGTTATACTCGTATGCTGGTTGCATACCCCTCCCTCTTTCGTATATTTTGAACAAAAGTTAGACTTCAACTAAACCTGATACACACATAAGCGTTTAACAGGTCGTCTCTAATTTAGTTTATCTATTTATCTTCGGGCTACCATTCCAATACCTTTGTTGGACAAAGTTTGTTTGTTTCTTTAGTTACATCTCACACTACCTTTTCAGCCTATATACTTATATGATAATTACTCTAATGAGATAGGGGTGAGGAAGGGAACAGTTTTAGAGATAATATACCCGCCTTTGAAAGAGGGTGAGAAACTATTTAAGAAAGAACACCCTCATTGGTCCTGACCAGGCTTTTAACCTGCCCGTTATCAGCAGGCCAGTCTAACACGAGATTGACGCCTTAGACCATTCTATCATTGAAGTGGGTCAAAGTTTATTAAAGTCAATTTATTTCGAGCCTAATCGACGCCTAGAAATGTACCATAAAACATTTTGCTAAACGAAGACATCGATGTCTGCATACTTATATCAAAATGGCAGAGTATTAAAATACAACAGCTTGAACAGGACTGAAACACTTGACATTCAAAAAAGTGTGTTAAATATTTTCATTCTCTTGCACCCATGTGGACTATTCGAATATTTAAAGTTCCATTAAATGTTGTTGGTATCATAGAGAAGGTAAAATTGAGAGAGAAAAAATATTCGCTTTTTGCGTGGAATGTGTGGAAAATATTTTCGGGAAAGTCACCTATGTTATCAAGTCGTATTAAAAACCTGTACTTCCTCATCACAAGAAAATCTGACAAATCGAGAAAGAAGGTCGTAGCCTACGTGCCCATTGGAACGGATATATTCACTTTTGAATAAAATATTTGCGTGTGTGTGGGAAGGGGTGGGGTGGTCACTTTATTCAGAGCCAACCTCAATCGCTGTCAGGCCACACTGCTTAAATTCCTATCTTCTGTGTCGTTTTTTGGACCTGATGTACTTCTATATTATGTCTAATCTTATACTCCATTTCACCCTTCACCTACAACTACCCTTTAGCTATGTCAATAGGAAAGAGGGGAATAAAAATAACGAAACTTCTTATCTCAAGGTAAAGAGGAATGCTCGCTGCTAATTCTCAAATATTCTAAAACTTTATGTTGAGAGCCCAACAAAAAAATTACTCTAATTTTTAGAGGAAAGTTAAATCTAGAGCTTTTTTTCATTAAGCCTAGTATCGTAGCTTCGCAAATATGCTATGCTTAAAAATTAATTTGAAAAAAACTTATGTCAAATTTTCACAATTATTTTTTCTATTAATGAAACTCAAAACTATAGGGTTGTCAATAAAAAGATCCCTATTGGAATCTTTAGACCATATTTTGGTGTGAACCATATTTTTAAATAACTTATAATTAAATATTTCGT
>JBCFYV010002403.1:0-39533 GCA_039000515.1 Timema cristinae
CTTACAAGTATAGGCAAACGCCAAAAGCTTCTACTAAACCACGAGACTGAACGAAAACATACCTTGAAAACAGTCGGGTCACTAATGTGTAACGGCAAGTCAAATTTTGAATCAAAAGCTAAACCAACTGTACCGAATTGCATTCACTAGATACATACACGCGGCTTTCAGCCAAACTTAACTGAAGCGACACATTTATCCAAATGTTTTGCAAGCGCAAGATTTTTGAAAATATGCAAGAATTATGAACAGCCTTTATATAGGTGTGTTCAAAGATGGACACTACAGTCCAATTACATATGAGAGCCCTTAAACCTAAAAAGCCTAGAGGAGTTACTAGCAGAGGTAAGATTATAACTCCTAATCTTCTTACAACCCGCTAAGGTACTGCCAGACTGAGTCGAGCGAGCGAACTAAAATATAAAATAGAACACATTGTTTAATGGGGGGTGGCCACACTGGAGCGACGAGCGAGCGAGCGGCGCGAGCGACTGAGCGCGCGCGCTTGAAAGATAAACTGGTTCTATTTTTCAAGCGCGCGCGCTCGACCGTACAGGGTCTAGTTTACAGGCCTAGGCAAATTATTGTATGTTGGTTCATTGAGTGCTGGTGAAACTTCTCAATTTTGGACATGATATTTGACTTTTTCTATCATGATTATGTTTAACATCACTTGCTATTAATGGCCTGGTGACCTGGCGGTCTAGGGGTAAGGTGTCAGACATCTGTGCTGGCAGCCGGGTTCAATCCTCGGTCCCGCACAGATTTATCTTATTCCAAACCCTTCCTTCACCTCTGACAAGACATCCTTGTGAATGTAGGGAATTGCCCAGGCCACCACCTTGGTCGGATTCCACGTTAAACTGTAGGTCCTTCATTTCATCTCACATAACCCTACCATTACACATTAGCGTAAGTATGTATAACCCGAACGGGTAGTAAGGACGCGTGCTAATAATAATCTAACTAGGGTCCGCTAATTACGAAGCGCTCAGCTCGCTCGCCAGATTGGCCACCCATCGCTTGCGCGCTCTGCTCGCACGCTTGGCAGCAGGCCGAAACACTAACGCTTATTTAACTCCGTCAATTTATATGAAAGAGAAGGTACTTTACTTCTACAACAAACAATATGCTTTCACGTAATTAAATACGGAAGTCTGTCCTTATAAAATTATATCACTAGATAATAGTAAAATAAAATACCTATGTTTGTAACGTCAAGGACATTTTTATTTTTCTCCCAAAAGAACTTAGGAGTGGAGGATTATACTCTAAACAGTATGTTTTGACTTACTGCAATCATAGTGTTGTGATATTACACTACTAAAGTAAGTGCTTGAATTACGTGCAATCATAGTGTTGTGGATATGACCACTACTATAGTAAGTGTTGAATTACGTGTAATCATGTGTTGTGGATATGACTCTACTATAGTAATGTTGAATTACGTGTACATTGTGATATGTGGATATGACACTACTATAAGTAATGCTGACTTACGTGCAATCATTGTGTGTGGATATGAACACTACTATATTAAGTGTTGAATACGTGCAATCATAGTGTTTTGTGATATGACACAACTATAGTAAGTGCTGACTTACGTGCAATCATAGTGTTGAGGATATGACACAACTAAAGTAAGTGCTGACTTAACGTGCAATCATAGTGTTTAGTGATATGACACTACTATAGTAAGTGCCTGACTTACGTGCAATCATAGTGTGTGGATATGACACTACTATAGTAAGTGCTGACTTACGAGCAATCTAGTGTTTGTGGATAAGACACTACTATAGAAAAGTGTTGAACCCCCTTACGTACAGTCAGCTGAGCCGGACGGAGAAGAAAAGATTACAGGAAGTTACCGAATCACAGCACACACAAGACTGAAAGGGTTACAGGAGATTACCGAGATCACATCACACACAATGACTGAAGAGGTTACAGGAATTTTACCGAGATCACCGCACACACAAGCCTGAAGAGGTTACAGGAAGTTACCGAGATCACAAACACACACAAGACTGAAGCAGAGAGAACTAGAAAGCGCAGTCCCATTCCCCCCTCCCGTTCAGTGCCAGCCATTGATATCTGGGGTCGTTGCAAAAAACTATCTAGCCCCCACCCCAACGAATCAGACCGTTCCCCCAACCCTCGTCACAAGATGGTCCAAGTAAGGTCAAGACAAAGAGTTTATCTGCGCTAGATGATAAGTTTCTATCCTAGAAAGTTCTCACTCTACAAAGAGAACCTTCCCAACAATACAAACATAACGTCCACCTCTAGATTCTACGACCTTTCACGGTTCCCTGGAAAAGGTCGTTATTTTCGAATGGGTCCGTTTATTGGAATTTTAACAGATTTTGTTTCACCCTGACCTTCATGACGAAAAAAATTGCATTTTTTTTAGACAACAAACAGCCGGGGTCATCAAAAAATCGATTCACTAAAAACCAACCAAAAACGTAACCAAATCAAAAAAACAATGTAAACAATAGCATGTGGTCTCAATAAATTGTCACAAATCAAACCAAAATATTAACCAAATCGAGAATCGAAATAACAATGGCAAAGCAAGCCTGGCGCGTGATGTAGTTGCAGTCGCTCGTGGGTAAAAATTGTCTTGCTTGAGGAGGGGGTGGACAGAGTCAGAGTGCTATTGGCTGGCATAATTGAGGTGGTGTCTATTTTTATACCTGACCCACCCCATTTACTACAATACAGCGCTCACAAAGATAATTGCAATGCAGCGACCCTAGATAAATGCAACAAAATCACATTTTAACCAGCCGATTTTTCCTTTAAACTTTTCAAACCTTTCTCCCACATTTTTCACGGTTACCCCAAAAAAGGGTGTTACATTCGAGATGGACCCTATTTTCCCGGGGTCGAAGAATCGAGAGTTGACTGTACTACAATTCTCTCCAATTACTAGTTGATCGCTGACCATACAAAACACATTTCTAAGATAGTTACCAAATTATAATAAAAACAAATTACCTTTTTTGATTTTCTACGCATTTCAATAATAGTTAAAGAACAGGACAGAATGGACAAAAACAGGTATATTTAATAATTTAAGCTATTAATTAAAAATGTATTTAGATTCAATAAACCTTATCCTCAACTGTGGGTTGTTTATTGGAAAGTGCCAAAATATATCAAAATTAAAGTTTGGTTAAAATGATGAAATCAGCAACCAGCTTGTGCCGAGCAACACGTTCAAAATGTGTGTTTGATTTGTAACCTCGTTTAACATACAACGCCTGTCAAAACTTCCATTTTTCCTAGCCCATTTTAAATTGGATAGCAAAATTATACTTTTCCAACAACTCATCTCTTTATAGAAGCTTAGATAACCGGATATAGAACAAAGTAATATTAATTTGTTTTCCCCAAACCGTCGATGTTTGATGTTTTTATCATAGATTATTGGACGATAATTTTCAACCATCGATGTTGCCAGTTCGATGTTTGCCTAATCGATGACGTGTGTGATTTTGATTGTCACTAAAAGAACATAGATTTTTGAAATCAAATGGACCAACAAACATTAAACTATAAGTACAGAGCACAAAACAAGGGTTTGTCCGCATTGCCTGTTGGTAGATGCTTTGAATAGAAAAAAAAATTGATGTCCAACCAAAATGATATCAATTAAAAAAAATCATTCCATGTAAAACATCGATTATTAGAACAAATAAAACACTTGTTTTGTTTATAATCAATTAATCTGAATCAGAAATCATATTTTAAGCGAGGATGAGAGGGGTGGTGGTAAAGTCAGCTAAACTCACAAATGTATATAATATAACACCCACCTTGGATATCAGTGCCAAATATCGATGGCTAAAAAAATTTATCAAACTAATAAAAAACAATGCGTCTGATAGAACTTCAAATATCGATTGAAAAATATATAAGTCCAAAGTATCATCGTCCTACCAGTATCTGCTTAGTGGTGAAGTATGACAAAACTTTTTAGCAAAGACAAGAAACTGGTTAGAAAGAAAGAAGGTTTCAAAATGAGTGTTTTTATAAAACATGGACGACGGATTCAATAATGTGTTTGAATTTGGATTGAAGTTTTTGATTTATTCAATGTAAATAACTTAGAATACAGTTACTATTTTATTTTGAAAAAATACTAAGCATATCTTCAACTTTCCTTCCTGACGAGGAGCCGTGTAGTAAAAGTCTCTGACATCTTAATCTGTTCTAGATTTCACGTGTCGGGAATTAACATGTAAACTAGATAAAAGTAATCGTCGGGGCTTTTATTAACTCCCCCCTACAACCTTGTGAAATAAGCAGCGAAAAAAAATAACCGTTTATCTAATTAAATATTTAAAAAATAACATAAAACACCAGAACTTTTAATTTATAAACTAAGACATCACCCTTTATAAATATAAAGAACAGCAAACTTGGACCCAAATCAATCGTTATATCGAATGTAACCCTAAGCGGCGTACAGACTTGAATATATCAGCTAGCACTTTTAAACGTTTCAACAATGCCAGAAAGGTAATGGAAATGATAATAACGATGAAATCAAATAGCTCAGATGTGAGTGGTTACGATTGTTTTTCCATTTTAAAGAGCGATTTAAGATGACTTGAAAATGTAGAACCGTTTAAACGACGCCAGTACCAAGCCGCAATCCCCCCCCCACCTCACGTGGTCGCAGTTGCAGTTATGACGCCTGGACCGGCGCAAGAGGGGGAGAGGGGGGGAACTCCACGTGGCACCGCTTCGCCCGAGACCAAAGGGTTAGCGAGATAAACTGTGACTTGTGGTGACTGAAATATTTTGGGATATATTTATTATTTAGCACCAGAGACTATACTTAACCCGGACGGGTTATAACGCTAATTTTGGATATAAAACGCTTTGTAGTTTGTTACTCGTACCTTTGTTGATACCGAAATGCCGATGTATCACCATCATTATCTTGTAAACAGCTTTATTATCTAAAATGTAAATTTTTAACCAAATAAACCAAGATAATTAAACAAGTTATAGTGTTGGAATTGGTTCGTGATGGTGCAACCGGTTCAAAAGCACGAGTACCTGAACATAAAAAATAAAATCTGGAGGTTGACGAATGCAATCATATGGGCGGACTTCTTTCAGAAAAACATAAATTAGTAAGGCAGGATTAAGTCCAACAGGCCGTAGCGTTTAGGTTAAAGTTATGAAAGTGTTATTAGTGCTCACTGTCCGGGAATGAGGAAGTTTTACTATTACAACAACCTAGTACACTCGCCGAGATTCAAGCCCCACGTTGTGACGTTTTTATACCACCAGTAAACAAACATTGTGTTCCTTTTATTCATCTTCCCAACCCACTACAAAAGATTTGGAATGTGTTGTCACGTAAAAACTTAAAGACACATTTGGGACAATACGATTATGTATTTCGATCGTTGGGATTGCGACATTCAACTAAAGATAATTTTGCTGCACACAAGATATATTAGGCATGGAGACATATTTAAGAGTCCAATTTATCAGTTGCAAACATGATCTCTCGAGTGAAGATGACGGTTAACCGTAATGTATTGGTGTTTAAAGAACATAAAAGGAAAAGAGAAGGAAAGTATTGTGATGCATCTTGTATTTTGTCACAGTGGAAGTATTCGTACCTTCTCCCAGCCTAGTTTGTCACAGTGACAGCATCGTACCTCTCCAAGCCTAGTTTGTCACAGTGGAATATTTCGTACCTTCTCCAAGCCTAGTTTGTCACAGTGACAGCACTCGTTACCATCTCACGAGCCTAGTTTTTCAAGTGACGAGTATTCGACCTTCTCCGAGCCTATTTGTCATCAGTGACAGAATTCGTACCATCTCCGAGCCTAGTTTTGTCACAGTGACAGTATTCGTACCTCTCCGAGCCTAGTTTGTCACAAGTGACAGTATCGTAAGTACCATCATCCGAGCCTAGTTTTGTCACAGTGACAGTATCCGTAACCTTCTCCGAGACCTAGTTTGTCACAGTGACAAGTATTCGTACTTCTCCGAGCCTAGTTTGTCACAGTGACAGTAATCTACCTTCTCCGAGCCTAGTTTTGTCACAGTGACAGGATTCGTACCTTCCTTCTCTCACTAGCCTAGTTTGTCACAGTGAACAGTATTCGTAACCTTCTACCGAGCCAAGACAGAGAACGAGGAGCAAAGTTACTTTGCTGACCTGTTACAGCCGCTGTCTGAGCCAGAGAGACGAGAGCAGGTTACTTTGGACCTGTTTACACAGGCCTGCTCTGGCCAGAGAGACAAGGAGCCAGTTTACTTTGGATCCATTTACAGCGGCTGTCTGTGACAGAGAGACAAGGAACAAGTTTACTTTGGACCTTCTTACAGCGCAGGTCTGTGACAGAGAACAAGGAACAAGTTTACTTTGGACCTGCTACAAGCGCTGTCTGTGACAAAGAGACAAGGAGCAAGTTTACTTGGAACCTGCTAAAACACACGCTGACAGTTGACAGAGAGACAAGGAACAAGGTTACTTTGGACCTCTACAGCGCTGTTTGTGACCCGAGAGACAAGGAACAAGGTTACTTTGGACCTGCTACAAGGCGCTGTTTGTGACAGAGAGACAAGGAACAAAGTTACTAATGTGGGACCGCTACAGCGCTTGTGTTGTACAGAACGAGAACAAGTTATACTTTGGACCTGTTCTAACGCTGTCTGGTGACAACAGACTAGGATAAATGACAAGCGCAGATAAACACTTCTAAAATATTGTAACGTTTTGTGCCGCCATCTACATACAATATTGTGACGAATCAGCCTTTTCCGAGAGAAAACGAAACAAATTGGCATACAGTAATAGGTTTAACGTTTCAAACTGAATAGTGACCGAAAGGAACAGTCTTGTAAATGTGACGTCAGAGAGCATGACAATGAGCAGATTGTGATTTCACAACCCATCCCTGGTTCAAGCCCGGTCACTTGTAATGAGAGAGTGAGTTGACTAGACTTAGAGCGTAGCGATAATTAGTAATTTTCATGGTCTCCAAACCCTTCTCCAAGACCTTCCGAATCCCTAATTCACGTTCTGGAAAATGAGAGACGATATCCAACGTTTACGAAAAGACTTCGGCTCCCTTCCGAGGACTTCGTGGATAATGCGCGGGTATCGGTGTAGGAGCAATTTATTCATCCGCGCATCCCTTCCGCTTATCCGAACGATCATTCCGCCGAGTTTTTGTCCTGGAATTTGGTATTGTTTAATCTTGAATTATTTGAGGTTATCAAATACACCGTATCATAGATGACTGGCAGGATAAGGATGACGATCTGGAAGATTTTAAGATATAGCTGACGTTGGATGGACTATTTGAAGCGAATGAAAATAACTTTATATACCTAAAAAGTAAATAAGAATCCCCGGGAAATGTACAGCGAGGATGAATTTCGGCAGGGCTCGCCTCGTTCGTGATGTAATACTTCCAAGGTTAACGAGGCCTGTTAAAACGACCAACAAGGACTTCCTTTGGTCATTGAAGGTCCAAGAGCAACCAGGCTAAACCAAGGCAGTAGTGGATCTCAAGAGCACCAGCTAAACCAAGGCAGTGGATCTCAAGAGCACCAGGCTAAACTAAGGCAGTGGGGATCTCAAGACACCATGGTAAACCTAGGCGTGGGGTCTCAAGAGCACCAGTATAAACCAAGGCAGTGGGGATCTCAAGAGCACCATGGAAAATCAAGGCGGTGGGGTCCTTTCAAGATTGCCCAGGCTAAACCAAGCAGTGGGGACTCAAGATCACCAGGGTAATCAAGGCGGTTGGGGGTCTCAAGAGCACAGGGTAACCAAGGCATGGGGGTCTCAAGAGCACCAGGCTAAACCAAGGCAGTGTGGTCCCAAGAGCACCAGGGTAAATCAGGCGGTGGGGGTCTCAAGAGCACCAGGATAAACCATCTAGAAAAAAAGTTAAAGTAAATTACATATAAAGACGCTCCCATAATTCAGATTCCCGAGTCCGAGTGTGACATATCCTTTGCTGAAGCTATCTACGTCACACTCCAATGACGAGGCAAGGAGGCCGAACACACTGTCATGCTAACTCGTTTTTTCAGAAATTAACAACAATTACAACCACTTTAAACATCACTAACAACAGCTCAAAGCGCTCCGGAAAAAAAAAAGATTATTATTAAATCAAATATGACAATTCCCTTTACTAGTTTCCCTTAGTCCAACCTTTTTATCCACCCTATCCCTAATCTTGGACAAGTTCTATTCAGTCCACCTCATAACACCCTATCTCATTTTAGGTCCAAATCTAATGTTATCCATCCTCCCCTAACCCTTAGGCCTTCCCATGTTATCTTCCCATTTTGTTTGTCAAGTCAGTATCCTCAAACAAGTTTCCCCTAGAAGCTCTCCCGTATCTTCTAACGAGACGTGATTATCCTAAATAAATCTTGTTATGATCCATGATATGTAACCATCATTATGTAACCACCTCTACACCCCCTCCCCGCGCCCGCCAAGTAGCCTCATTCCGTTTTGGACCAAAATATCTTCCTATGCTCCTTTTTTTAGAACTCCCTAAATTTATTTTCTTCAAGTATAGCCAATTCTTTTGAGCCCTATGTCAAAAACCCTAACGCCTAATAAGTTTCAAATACAAAAAATTAAATAAATGAAGTCAACAAAAAGAGTTTGCTGAGTGAGTGGTGAATAAAAAAATAAAAAATTTGGGCAAAACATAGTTAATACACCCCAGCTCACGCAATAAGAACAATTGCGGAACCTGTCCCAAAGGCCCAGCCCTCAAATAACTACCAATAAACAAGAATATAAACAAGACCCCTAATTTTTTCGATTACCAGACAACACATTTTAGCTACATTAAACCTAAGGATGAATGATTAAAAGAGTAAGTAGAAAAATATTGACGACATTATGGGTTGTTTATTAGATATTCAAAAGATATGAACAACATTTAAATAATCTGGAAAATCCTAAGATAAGAAAAAGGAATACAATATTTTTGTAAGCTCTATACCATGGCCCAAATGAAGAGCGCCTTAAATATACAATGATTACCATTCACTAAATTACGTTAACAAATAACAGTTTAGTCATAAAAGAAGCAATATAGACTCATCAATTAACCTCTGCCAAATGGTTCATGTTCTTTACAAAAAAAATTAGAATTATTCTAACGCAATGGCATTAGCTAGAACAATTCAATTATATTGCCACACTTAAGAAATTACCCAACCATAAAATAAGTTATTAATGCGGCTATTGCTGATCTCTCTCTAGCGTGAAAGCGCCCCGATAACATTAAGTTATTATGTAAACATTGGAAGCGAGACATTAATAGCACTACTCATAAACGGTATCCCAAAACACTAACGTTCAAAGTTCAAAAAGGGCATTGTTATTTAAATTACTATGTATTAAGTTTTTTTTTTAAAGTTCAATAACAAAGTTTATAGCATTGAGAAGAACCTTAAGTCCAATAAGAAGTAAGTATTATTAATTACAACATAACTAGATAAATTTTTTCTGTTTTTAAAGTCAAAGTTTAAGTCCGTTATAAAGAAATAAATATTTTTAATGCATAAAAAATATTATTATAATACTATTATTAGATATTCCATTTCTTTTGTCAGTTCAAAGTTTTAAGGTCCATTATGCCGAAAAAAGAATTTTGAAAGTAAAATATTAAGCCGAGAAAGAATTTTTGCTTACATTATTCATTTCCGAAGCCATCGCTTCTCAACGATTACCAAGCCAAGCCCAAAGTGAACTTCACGCGATCGGACTGTTGCCCGACTCAAACATTATATCTTGACATTTACGCAAGCAAGGTTTGTCTCGAAAGGGCTGATTTTTGTTGAGTAACCGAGTCATTGTCATGACTCTTAAACCTCTCGCGAATGATTACAAACCTATGAATGTAAACAGTTAGAAATGAGCTGTAGGATACTACAGGTGTGGGATTTTGTAGCCCTACGCAGGACATTTCTACCTTGACTGTGATGCCAAGCTAGTTGAACGAGTAATTAGAGTCACTGGTTGTGACTCCTGACCTCGTGAATGAACTTAGAGTGGAACTTCACTCACACGATCACTCTTTATAGGTAATACACAGTCCACAGAACACGAAACAAATGGGAAGACGAAGGAGGGGGGGTGGGTAACCAAATAACATAAATAAGGAAGGGTGGATTATATACTCTTCTAGACTGGAGTTGAAACAATAACTTGCACTAGGCGATAGAGTATCTTCTTTCCTCCTAAGATCTTGGCTAGGGGAAGTTGTTTCGAGAGTTGAATAGGCACGTCTCAGTATTACGTGGTCATCGTCTTGTTCAGAGCGTGTGATGTTTTTTTTCGATGGACCTGTTTTTCCCGGGGGGGGGGGGGGTGTGAGTTGAGCCAGCAGCAGACGGTGTCGGTACAAGTAGGGTAAGTCCGTTGTATTGATTTGGTGGATGGATATCTTGTGGATAATGCTACACATTAATCAAGTAGCTATTCATTTGTTCCTTCACGAAGCTGAGTTTGACTCAGTTACCAGACCATCTCAATTTTTTTTCACAGATAATTTTTAGAATGCAATAAGGATCAAACCCGGGACCTCTGTATCTGTAGGGGCTTTGACCACTAAGTCACTGAGGCTCCAAATATGATTTAAAATACTCGCGTGGTGTACAAACCTGAGAATATCTGAAACACAATCAGCAATAATCCCTAAGGGGTGAGTATGGCACACTAAGAGGATCTTTGCAAAGCTCAACGCACAGGGAAGTGGATCTCCCTTAATAAAACTCCAGAGGTATAAAGCCAGCTTCATAGGCTCGTGCGGAGCAATACTAATTATAAGCCTTTATTAGCATGCTGAAGACCTGGCACAGGCGTATCTCCCGGTCGGTCATTCTCCCATCCTCTACATAGTCCAGCTACATGTTTCTACACAGGTTTCCCAGTGATTGACAACATTCTAGGTGGGATTCCATCGCTGGAATGAATTCTACCATGGTAAAACATCCTATGTCCAAATGGATCAAAAACCCCGATAAAACTCAAAGCCATTTCTTATAGTCAACAAAGCTGGCTACTATGAATGTGTACCGTTTCCTTCTGTACTGACATACTATTAGGAGTACCGCAGTACAAACTGACAAACAATGACTAAAAACCTTTGGCCTGAAGTATTGATTGAAATCTTAATTGACCGTAATCAAGGTAACTTTCGAGTTGCATTGAAGTGGCACTGCCTGACTTATCACCGTTTAGAAGGTTAGAAGATTTCTACTGAAAAATGACGAATTATCCTTGTCCATAGCTTAATAATGCCACATTTGACTACTGTGACGTAGTATAAACAATTGCTTAAGAGACAAATCTAGCAGAAACGCCTACAAACCACATGTGTTCGATACATATTTAACTTAAACGGCATGACCATTATTTCTAAGGTAGTTTAATAAACTGGGTTGGTTAAGATAAACAAAGGTAAGGCTACATTTATTCGTTATTGCTTCACAAATATTATCAACATCTCACCTAATCCTCTCCTCACGGTTCCTATTTCTGAAAGATAAACAACACCCGAGTACAGTCAGAATCCACTCTACAATTAGTTCCCAAACATAGATCTCAAACATATGCTGGTTCTTTCACTGTCCTGGCAATCACAGCTTGGAACAACTAGATAACTCTACATCGACATCTATCATCTAGACTTGGAACAAAAGCTAGATAACTTCTCCTCGTCATCTATCGTCTAGACTTGGAACAAGCTAGAATAACTCTACTCTACATCCTATCATCTAGACTACCCCTTCTAGTGTGCTGCTAATGCAATTTGTAATGTTATTGAAATGCCCTAAATAATATGTAAAGAATTGACAATAATATCGTCCTAATTTTTTATAAACGTATTTAATTTAATTTAAATTATATAGTATATTACATGGCGCTTAAAGCACTTCTTCTTCTAAGAAGGCATAAGTCAATGGCAGTGACGTCACAGAGTGCGACGTTCAGTGAGTCAATATGCCAATTAAAGGTTTTTAAAATAATAACTTCCTCTTCTCGAATGTTCGAATCGAGATATTAAAAAGTAACTATGATTCTGTTTCCGGCTCTTCGGCACCTCCTAGTAACACCGAGATGTATTTTTGTCTTGTATTTTAATTTTTTTATAACACGACCCTTCTCGAAGCTTGCCATGAGTAATGGATACCATACAAAGAATGGTGCAATGATAGGGCTCTAACTAAGTGTCCAAGTATCCTTGAAGAACTCGGGACTACAAGCTCCTAGTCCCGCGATCCCTAAGATCGTGCTATAGGTGCGTAAATAGTTTTCGGTCGACGACATGATCTTATTCTATTTTTCTCTTAAATAAACCGAGCTTTAGAAATAAAAACCTGTCAACATAATAAGTGTGTATTACTTGATACATATCTAATCATCAGTAAACTCTTCAATTAGTGCTCGACTACGGGCAATATCAGGCTAGTTAAACGTAATATCTCATCAAATTGTGACTCCAAGACAGGGATCCGTAAGTCCGAAACTTCATAATTTGCGCCCCATCAAGCGGGCCGAGAAAAGGAAGAACTTCATAATTATCTTGTCTTAACCAAGCTAAACTACATAATAATAATACAATACAAAAAAGAAATATACTTACATGGTTGGGTTAGCGCGTGCAGCTCTTCGCTTGTTTCCAAATAAATTTTACGAAATAACTCAAGGTCCACACACGCGGAGGTGTTGCACTTTTGAATTCCACCCACGCCCTTCCAACCATCCAACCATCAGACGTGGTTATTTAAAATTTACATACATGATCTCATCATTGAATCCCTCTTAGGCATGGCCTCTGAAATAGATTTTCGCCGAATTTTTTCATTGAAGATCATAGAGCAAAGTTGTTCTTCTATAAACCATCTCCACGGTCTTGTCCACAATACTTTTACAGCAATTATGTTACAAGTTTTACCATCTCCACGAGTCTTGTCCACATACTTTTACCGCGATATGTTACAAGTTTTACCCATCTCGACGGTCTTGTCCACATACTTTTTACCGCAGATTATGTTACAAAGTTTACCCATCTCCACGTCTTGTCCACATACTTTTTACCGCAGATTATGTAAAGTTTTACCCATCTCCACGTCTTGTCCACATACTTTTAACCGCAATTATGTTACAAGTTTTACACCCAACTCACGGTCTTGGTCCACTTACTTTTACCGTCGAGATATGGGGGGCGGAAGATTATGTTACAAGTTTTACCCATCTCCACGGTCTTGTCCCACTACTTTTTTTTACCGCAGATTATGTTACAAGTTTACCCCATACTCCAACGGTCTTGTCCACATACTTTTAACCGCAGATTATGTACAAGTTTTTACCCATCTTCGACGGTCTTGTCCCACATACTTTTACCGCAGATTAGTTTACAATTTTACCCATCGCGACGGTCCTTGTCCACATACTTTAACCGCAGATTTTTTGTTTAAAAGTATTACCCATCACGACGTCTTGTCCACAATACTTTTACCGCAGATTATTTTACAAGTTATACCCTAACACCCATCCTCGACGGTCTTGTCCACATACTTTTCCGCAAATTATGGTTACAAGTTTTTAACCCCATCTCCACGGTCTTGTCCACATACTTTTTACCGCAGATTATTTACAAGTTTTTAACCCATCTCGACGGTCTTGTCCACATACTTTTAAAAACCTCAGATTATGTTTACACAGTTTTAACCCATCTCCACCGGTCTTGTCCACATACTTTTTAACCGCAGATTATGTTACAAGTTTTACCCATCTCGACGGTTCTTGTACCACATACTTTTACCGCAGATTATGTTACAAGTTTTACCCATCGCCACGGTCATGTCCACATAACTTTTACCGCTGATTATGTTTACAAGTTTACCCATCTCAGCGTCCTTGTTTGTGACAGGGAAAAGTTTAGAAATTCTAATTCAGGTAAAGCTTTTACATTTTCTAGATATAAGAAAAACCCTTTCTGTTGTCAACACTCTTCATAATTGTGGAAAAGACAGTTAACATTTCGTCCACACAATCAAATGTGTGAAGTCCTGAGGCTCCTAAAATGTATCAAAGTGGAGTAATGGTTTCACAACATTCTTCTTTATTGGGTTTATTTCAAGCTTTCAGTACTCTCCTAATGGCTAATTCCCTTATGTGTAGTCTTCATCTATTGCCATAGCCAGAAACATATTTTTAGGATAAACGAAGAAAAGCATTCTTTGAATCACCGATCTGTGATTATTAGTTGATCTTTGGGAAACTCTTGTAGCTTGTACAACCTCAAGATATGTTTAGGTCCATATTTCACAGAACCAACCTGGAGCATAAGTTTGTACACAATTGTACGGGAATGAAATTAAGTTTCATTAAAATAATTAGTTTGGGAAATAAACAATTGAAGTCTCGGTTTGCACATGTCACCATCGGGAATAAAAGGATACGTATCTTTTAAAGCAAGATCTGGACACACGGCTATACTGTTTGGTCAGTGCTTTGATCAGTATTTTGTTTACATTGATTTCTGTTCAATTCGATTGCTACAAAATAAACAAGAGAAATTTCTCACAGCTGGGTAGTTGTTTCAGATTTCCCATGATATCAAACAAATGTCTGAAGCGGAGCTCTATTTAGAAGTGAAGTAACAAATGAACCAATGCAATTGCCTCTGAGTTTCTGACCTCTATAAAATACTTAGGATGAACTTATCTATGTCACTTCCAATATCATTCACAGTGTCACGTGGCCTACATTCTGACCACCAGCTCGTGAATCAAAAGTGATAGAATTCCCTCCTTCACTACTCAACGAAACATTTTGGCTCAGATATTTTCTTGAACAAAAATCAAAGTGTATTCCCCCTTTGCTACTGTAAATGTAGGTTGATGATTGAAGATATTACATAATATAGTAAATGTTCTTTCAAGCATAATATTAAAAAGCGTAAACGAGCAATTTTTGCAGAACCTTTATTTGTTATTGCGTAATCTGAAAACCAACACAGAATAATAATTTTATTTTTTTTTTCCCACAATTTTAGGTACCAAAGTGAAACTTTTTTCCGTGCTATTAGAGTTGCTAAGGTCGTAACCTTGATTCTTTTTAGACATCCTATGTATACTAATTATGTATTGTAATTGTATAGTAACCATGTAGTGTATCGAAATAGTAACCATATAGTTATTGAATAGTAACCATGTAGTGTGTTGTAAGTAACCATGTAGGTGTTGTATAGAACTCATGTATTGTATTGAATAGTAACCATGTGTTTATTGAATAGTAAACCATTAGTGTGTTGTATAGTAAACAACCTATTGTATTGTATATAAGCCATTAGAGTGTTGTAATACTAACCAGTAGTGGTATTGAATGTAACCATGTAGTGTATTGAATAGTAACCATGTAGTGGTTGATTAGTTAACCATGTCAGTGTGATGTATAGTAACCATGTAGTGTATTGAATAGTACCCATGTAGTGTATTTGAATAGTACCCATGTAGTAGTATTGAATAGTAACCATGTAGTGTGTTGGTATAGTAACCCACGTAGTGTTTGTAAGAAGTAGCCACGTAATGTGTTGTATAGTAACAGTTAGTGTATTGAATAGTAACCATGTAGTGTATGAATAGTAACCATGTAGTTGTTGTATAGTAACCACGTATGTATTGTATAGTAGCCACGTATGTGTTTGTAATAGTAACCAAGTAGTGAATTGAATAGAAACCATGTAATTGTATTGAAATAGTAACCATGTACGTGTATTGAATAGTAACCATTAAGTGTAATGATAGTAAACCATGTAGTGGTATGAATAGTAACCATAGAAGTGTATTGAATATTAACCATGTAGGTATTGAATGAGTACCAATGAGTGTATGAATATAACCATGTGTGTAATTGAATAATAACCATGTATTATTGAATAGTAACACATGGTAGTGTATTGAGTAGTAACCATTAGTAGTATTGATATAGTAACCATGTAGTGTATTGAATAGTAACCATGTATGTATTGAATATAACCAAGTATGTATTGAATAGTAACCATGTATGATAATGAATAGTAACCATTAGTGTGTTGTATAGAAACCACCTAGTGTATTGTATAGTAGCCATGTATGTGTTGTATACTAACCATTAGTGTATTGAAAGTAACCATGTAGTTATTGAATAGTAACCATGTAGTGTAATTGATAGTATCCATGTAGTGTATTGAATAGTAACCATGAAGTGGATTGAATATAACCATGTAGTGTATTAATAGACCATGTAGAGTATTGAATAGTAACCAGTAGTGGTATTGAATAGTAACCATGTAGTTGATGTATAGTAACCATGTAGTGTATTGAATAGTAAACCATGTAGTGTATTGTAAGTAGCCATGTAGTGTGTTGTATAGTAACCATGTAGTGATTGAATAGTAACCATGTAGTGTATTAGAATATAACCAAGTAGTGTTTTGAATAGTAACCATGTAGTGTTATTGAATAGTAACCATGTAGTTAATGAATAGTAACCATGTAGTGTATTTGAATAGTAACCATGGTAGTGTGTTGTATAGTAACCAAGTAGTGGTATTGAATAGTAATAACCATGTAGTGTATTGAAAAGTAACCATGTAGTGTATTGTATAGTAGCCATGTAGTGTGGTTGTATAGAACCTGTAGTGTATTGAATAGTAATCCATGTAGTGTGATGAATAGTAACCATGTAGTTAATTGAATATAACCATGTATGTGTATTGAATAGTAACCCATGTAGTGGGTATTGAATAGTAACCATGTAAGTGTATTGAATATAAACCAAGTAGTGTATTGAATAGTAACCATGTAGTGTATTTGAATAGTAACCATGTAGTGGTTTATAGTAACCATGTAGTGTATTGAATAGTAACCATGTAGTGTTATTGAATATAACCATTAGTGTATTGTAAGTAGCCATGTATAGTGTTGTATAGTAACCATGTTAGAGAATTGAAAGTAACCAAGAGTTATTGAAAAGTAACCGATGTAGTTAATTGAATAGTAACATGTAGTATATAATATAACCATGTAGTGTTTATTGCATAGTAACCATGTAGTGTAGTTGAATAGTAACCAGTATGTATTGAATAAGTAACCATGTAGTGTGTTGTATAGTAAACCACGTAGTGTATTGAATAGTAGCCATGTAAGTGTGTTTGTATAGTAACCATTTAGGTAAGAAAGTAACCATGTAGTGTATTGAATAGTACCATGTAGTTGAAATTGAATCGTAACCATGTAGTGTATTGAATAGTAACCATGTAGTGTGTTGTATAGTAACCATGTAGTGTATTGATAGTAACCATGTAGTTGTAATGAATATTAACCATTGTAGTGTATTAGAATAGTAACCATGTAGTGCGTTGTATAGTAACCACTAAGTGTGGTTGTATAGTAGCCATGGAGTGGGGTGTTTGTATAGTAACCATGTAGTGGAATTGAATATAACCATGTAGTGTATTAAAATAGAACCATGTAGTGTATTGAAATATAACCATGTAGTGATAGTATTTAGCCATGGTAGTGTATTTGAATAGTAAACCATTAGTGTATTGAAAGTAACCATGTATTGTGTTGTATAGTAACCATGTAGTGTATTGATAGTAACCATAGTATTTGTATTGAATAGTAACCAATTATTGTGTTGTATAGTTGCCACGTATGTGTTTATATAACCCTGTTAGTGTGTTGTATAGTACCATAACCCTGTAGTGTAATGAATAGTAACCATGTAGAGTATGACTAGTAACCATTAGTGTATTGAATAGTAGCCATTAGTGTATTGAATAGTAACCATGTAGGATATCGAGAGTAATAACGTATTGTATCGTATAGCAATCAAGTATTGTATCCGTATAACAATCACCAGTGTAACGTATACAATCACGTAGTGTCATCGTGTAGCACTCGCCGTAGTGTAACGTATAAAGCAATCACGTAGTGTATCGTTAGCAATCAGTGTAATCGTATAAAAAAATCACCTAGTGTATCGTATAGCAATCACGAATTGTATCGTATAGCAATCACGTAGTGTATCGTATAGCAATCACGTAGTGGTATCGTATAGCAAACACGAGTGTATCATTATAATAATCACAAAGTGGTATCGTATAGCAATCACTTAGTGAATCGTATAGTAATCAGTGTATTACATAACAACCATCTAGTGTATTGTATAGTAATCAAGTGGTGTATAAAACTATAATCATGTGGTGTATAAAATAGTAATCATGTAAATTAGTAACATAGTAACTCATGTATGTAATTATAAGTAAATTTTTTAATAGTGTATCCGTGGATTTGTTACAAAATTCGTATACATTAAAATTAATCCAAATTGTATTAAACGTTCATGGATCTCTTGATTCCCTAAATGTTCTTTACAAATTGCATGCAAGCAAAATCGGAATATTCCTCTTAGATCAACAGTTTGAATCTCAACTCATTATCGTAATTAGTAAAATACATAGACGATGGGCTGAATGTTAGGACGCGGTTATTAATCAAATTGTAGACGCACCCTTAAAACCGTTGATTGTTAGTCAATCAATTATGGAAGACTTTTATTAGAAAGGAATTACATATTACATACATTCCCACATGTCTAAAGATCGGGGACTACAAACATTTTTGAGAAATGATATCCGTTTTAATTTTAACATAATAGAATCAAGCTATAAATTACATAAGAGAGTTTAAGAAAAATAAACATTTTAATAATATTTCATCTGTTTATATTATCAAATGCAATACGGTCTTGTCAAATTATAGTTCATGATTCTATTAGTGTTTTATCATAGGATTAAAGAGAGCACAAGGGACGGAAATCTATTCAGCCGATGGTGGCAAAACCGCGTTATGCCGGGTACGCAATTGATCGATACGATGCCAAGGCGTCGTAGTTCAGACGCGTGACAACTGGGACAGTGACGACAATCATCTTAGAGATAAAGGGGAAGTATTTATACTAGCAAATTGTTAGACAATGACAACTAACATCATAGTGAATATAGGTAAGTATTTATACTAGCACATGGTGAGACAATCACAACTATCATCTTTAGGAATAAAGGGAAGTATTAATACTACACATTGTGAGACAAACACAACCTATCATCTTATGAGTAAAGGGTAAGTATATATACTAAGCTACATGGAGACAATACACAACTATCATCTAGTGAGATATAGTGGAAGTCTTTATACTAAGGCAACATTGTGAGA
Source organism: Timema cristinae (assembly GCA_039000515.1). Taxonomy (NCBI): domain Eukaryota; kingdom Metazoa; phylum Arthropoda; class Insecta; order Phasmatodea; family Timematidae; genus Timema; species Timema cristinae. The sequence goes on from JBCFYV010002403.1 coordinate 19,297, forward strand.
CAATCACAACTATCATCTAAGTGAGAGAGTAGGGGAAGCATTTATACTAGTCACATGTGAAACAATGACAACTATCATCTTTAGTGAGATATAGGGGAAGTTATTTATACAGGTAATTGTGAGACAATGACAACTACAACTTAGTGAAATAAAGGAAGTATTTATACAGCACGACTCAACATTGTGAGACAATGGACAACTATCATATTAGTGAGATAAATGGAAGTATATATACTATCTACATTGGGAGACAATGACAACTATCATCTTAGTGAGATAATAGGAAGTATTGGTAATACTAGCACATTGGGAGACAATGACAACTATCATCTTAGGTGAGATAAAGGGAATTATTTACACAGCACATTGTGAAGAACAATGACAACTATCATCTTAGTGAGATATTAGGGAAAGTATTTATACAGGAGATTGTGAAACAGTGACAACAATCACTTAGTGAAATAAAGGGGAAGTATTTTATACAAGCACATTGTGAGACAATGACAACTATCACGTACTATTAGTGAGGATAAAGGAAGTATTTATACTAGCACATGCGAGACAATGACAACTATCATCTTAGTGAGATATAGGGGAAGTATTATACTATCACATTGGAAACATGACAACTATCATCTTAGTGAGATATAAGGGAAGTATTTATACTAGCACATTGGGGAGACAATGACAACTATCATCTTAGTGGAAAAAAGGGAAGTATTTTATACTAGCACATTGTGAGACAATCACAACTATCATCTTAGTGAGATATATGGAAGTATTTATACTAGCACATTGTGAACCAAATTACAACTATCAACTTAGTGAGATATAGGGGAAGTATTTTATACTCACATTGTGAGACAAACACAACTATCATCTTAGTGAGATAAAGGGAAGTATATATAACTAGCACATTGGAGACAATCACTAACAATCCCATCTTTAGTGAGATATAGGGAAAGTATTTATACTAGCACATGTGATACAATCACAACTACATCATAGTGATGATATAGGGGAAAGTATTTCTACTAGCACATTGTGAAACAATGACAACTATCATCTTAGGAGATATAGGGAAGTATTATAATACAGTAGATTGTTAGACAATGACAACTATCATCTTAGTGAAAATAAAGGGTAAGTATTTATACTAGCGCATGGTGAGACAATGACAACTATCATATTAGTGAATAAAGGGGAAAGTAAATATACTATCACATTGGAGACAATGACAACTACATCTAAGTGAGATAAGGGAAAGTATTTATACTAGCACAATGGAAGACAATGACAACTATCAACTTAGCGAGATAAAGGGGAATTATTTACACTAGCACATTGTGAGACAACGACAACTATCATCTGTAGTGAGATATAGGGGAAGTATTTATACAGGTAGATGTAGACAATGAACAACTATCATTTAGTGAAATAAAGGGGAAGTATTTATACTAGCACATGTGAGATCCATGACAACTATCATATTATGAGATAAAGGGGAAAGTATTTATACTAAGCACAATTGTGAGACTATGACAAACTATCATCTTAGTGAAGATATAGGGGAAGTATTTTATACTATCACATAGGGGAGAAAACAATGACAACTATCATCTTAGTGAGAATAGGGGAAGTATTTATAATACTAGCACATTGGAGACAATGACAACATCATCTAGTGAGAATAAAGGGGAATATTTACACTAGCACATTGTTGAGACAATGACAAATATCATCTTAATGAGAAACAGGGGAAGTATTTATACTACACATATGAGACAATTTATTTGAAAATAAGACTATCATCTTAGTGAGATATAGGGAAGTATTTATACTAGCACATTGTGAGACAATGACAACTATCATCTTAGTGAGATAAAGGGGAAGTATTTACAACTAGCACATAGTTAGACAAAGACAACTATCATCTTAGTGAGATATAGGGTAAGTAATTAAACTAAGCACATTGTGAGACAATGAGAACTACACACTTGAGTGAATATAGGGGAAGTATTTATACTAGCACATAGTGAACAAGACAACTATCATCTTAGTGAGATAAAGTGGAAGTATTTAACACTAGCACATTGTGAGACAATGACAACTATCATCTAGTGAGATATAGGGGAAGTAATTATACTACACATTGTTGAAACAATGTCAATATCATCTTAGTGAGATAGTAGGGGAATATTTATACTAGCAACATACATTGGTGAGACACTGACAACGATCATCTTAGTGAGATAAAGGGAAAGTATTTATACTAGCACATTGGTGAGACAATGAGAACTATCCATCTTAGTAGAGATATAGGGGAAGTATTTATACTAGTACATTGGGTGATACAATGACAACTATCATCTTAGTGAGAAATGGGGAAAGTATTTATACTAGCACATAGTGAAACAATGACAACAATCAACTAGTGAGATATAGGGGAATATTTATACTACACATGTGTGAACAATTGACAACTAATACTTAAGAGATATAGGGGAAGTATTTATACAGAAGATTGTTAGACAATGACACTATCATCTATATAGAATAAAGGGAAGTATTTATACTAGCACATTGGAAGACAATGACAACTACATCTTAGGATAAATAGGGGAAGTATTTTACTAAGCACAATTGTGAAACAATGATCAACTACATCTTAGTGATATTAAAGGGGAAGAATTTATACTAGCACATGTGAAACCAAAGAGAACTATCATCTAGTGAGATATAGGGAAGTATTTAATAACAGGTAGATAGTGAGACAATGACAACTAATCATCTTAGTGCTAAAATGGGAAGTATTTATACAGCACATTGTGAGACAATGACAACTATCATCTTAGTGAGATATAGGGGGAGTATTTATACAAGCCCATTTGTAAACAATACAACTATCATCTTAGTGAGATATAGGGATGTATTTATACTAGCACATGTGAAACAATGAGAATATCATCTAGTGAATATAGGTGAAGTATTTAATACAGGTATTGTGGATACAATGACAACAATCATTCTTGTGAGTAAAGGGGAAGTATTTAATACTACACATTGTGCGACAATGACAACTATCATCTTAGTGAGATATAGGGGAAGTATTTATAATACTAGCACATTGTGAAACAAAGAAACTATCATCTAGTGAGATATATGGGAAGTTAATTTATACAGGTAGATTGAGAGACAATGAAAAACAAAAAAAAAAAAACAATTCAAAATCACCAACGTATCAATCTTAGTGAGATAAAGGTGAAGTATTTATACTACAAGCACATTGTGAGACAAAGACAACTATCATCTATTGAGATATAGGGAAGTATTTATACTAGCACAAGTGTGAAACAATGAGATACTAATCATCTTAGTGAGATATAGGGGAAGTATTTATCCTAGCACATTGTGAAACAATGACAACTACATCTAGGAATATGGGAATTATTTATAACATGTAGATTGTGAGCACAATGACAACTACATCTTAGTGGAAATAAAGGGGAAGTATTTATACCACAGCACATTGTGGAAACAATGACAACTATCATCTTAGTGAGATATAGGGGAAAGGTATTTATACTAGCACATTTGAAACAATGAGAACTATCATCTTATTGAATATAGGGAAGTATTTATACAGTAGATCCTGTTAGACAATGACAACTACATCTTAGGTGAGATAAAGGGGAATTATTTATACCAAGCCAAAATTGTGGAGACAATTACAACAACCATCTTTTAGAGAGATATAGGGGAAGTATTTTATACTATCACATTGGGATACAATACAAACTATCATCTTAGTGAGATATATGGGGAAGTATTTATACTAGCACATTGTGAGACAAGAGAACTATCATCTTAGTAGATATAGGGGAAGTATTATACTAGTACATTGTATACAAAGACTAGACTATCATTTAGTGAGATAAAGGGAAGTATTTTAAACTAGCACATGTGGAAACAAGACAACTATCATCTTAGAGAGATAAATGGGGAAGTATTTAAACAGTAGATTGGAGACAATGACAACTATCATCTTAGTGAGATAAAGTGAAGTAATTATACTAGGACATTGTGAGACAAAGACAACAATCATATATGAGATAAAGGGAAGTATTTATACAAGGCACATTGTGAGACAATGACAACCTATCATATATAGTGAGATAAAGGGGAAGTATTTATACAATACATTGTGAAGACAATGACAACTATCATTTAGTGATATAAGGGGAAGTATTTATACTAAGCACATTGGGAGACAATGACAACTATCATCTTATGAGATAAAGGGAAGTATTTTATACTAGCACAATGAGAAACAATGACAACTATCATCTTAGAGAGATAAAGGTGAAGTATTTAGTACTATCACATTGTGAAACAATGAAACTATCATCTAGTGAGGATAAGGGGAAGTATTTATACAGGTAGATTGTGAGACATGACAACTATCATCTTATGGATATAAAGGGAAGTATTTATACTAGTCACAATGTTAAACAATGAGAACTATCATCTTAGTTGAGATAAAGGAAGTATTTATACTAGCAAATTGTGAAACAATGAGAACTAATCATCTTAGTGATAATAGGGGAAGTATTTATAAAGTACATTGGTAGACAATGACAACTATCAACTAGTGAGATATTTGGGAAGTATTTATAACTAGCACATTGGGAACAATGACAACTATCATCTTTAGTGATATATAAAGGTGAAGTAATTATACTAAGAACATTTGTGAAACAATGAAAGAACTATCTCTAGTGAGAAAAGGGAAGGTATTAATACAGCACATTGTGAAACAATACAACCTATCATAATAGTGAAGATATAAGTGGAATATTATACTAAGTACATTGGAGACAATGACAACTATCATCTTAGACTATAGAATAATATTCTGGGAACACTATATATTACCATACAAAGCACATTGTGAAACAATGAGAACTATCATTTAGTTAGATAAGGGGATAAAATTTATACAGTTAGCTTGTGAGACAATGACAACTATCATCTTAGTGAGATAAAGGGAATAATTAATACTAGACACATTGTGAGACAATGACAACTATCATCTTAGTGATATAAAGGGAAGTATTTATCTAAGCACATAGTGAACAATGACAACTATCATCTTAGTGAATAAAGGGGAAGTATTTATACAAGCACATTGTGAAACAATGAGAAGTATACTTAGTGAGATAAAGGGGAAAATTTATACCGGTAGATTGTGAGACATGAACAACTGATCATCTAAGTGAGATAAAGGGAAGTATTTATACTAGCACATTGTGAGACAATGACAACTACATCTTAGGAGATATAGGTAAGTATTTATACTAGCACATTTGTGAGACAAACACAACGACAACTAGTGATAAAAGGGGAAGAAATTTAGACTATCACATTGTGAGAACAATGACAACTATCAACTTAGTGAGAATATAGGGGAAGTATTAATACTAGCACATGTGAACAATTAAACTATCCTCATATGAGATATAGGGGAAGAAATTATACTAGTAACATTGGGAGACAATGACAACTATCATCTTAGTGAATAACTGGAAGTATTTATACTACACATTGTAAACAATGACAAATATCCTCTTAGTGAATATAGGGGAAGTATAAATACTAGCACATATGTGAAGACATTAAAACATCATCATAGTGAGATATAGGGGAAGTATTTATAACTTTACATGGGAGACAATGGACAACTATATCTTAGTGAGATAAAGGGGAAGTATTTATACTAGCACATTGTGAGACAATCACACACTAATCATCTTAGTGAGATAAAGGGGAAGTAATTAATACTATCTACATTGGGAGACAATGTCAACTATCATCTTAGTGAGATAAGGGGAAGTATTTATACTAGCACATTGTGAGACAATGGAGAACTATCATCTTAGTGATGATATAGGGGAAGTATTTATATACACAGTACTTGGGAGACAATGACAACTATCATCATTAGTGAGATAAAGGGGAAAGTACTTATACTAGCACATTGTGAGACAATCACAACAATCAACTAGTGAGATAAAGGGTAAGTATTTAATACTATCACATTGGGAGACAATGACAACTATCATCTTAGTGATATATAGGTAAGTATTATACTATCACATTGTGAGACAATGAGACAATCATACTTAGTGAGATATAGGGGAAGTATTTATACTAGTACATTTGGGAGACAATGACAACTATCATCTTAGTGAGTATAAAGGGGAATAATTATACTATCACATTGTGAAACAATGACAACTATCATCTTAGTGAATATAGGGGAAGTATTTATACAGGTGATAGTTATACAATGGACAACTATCATCTTACGAAATAAAGGGAAGTATTTATACTAGCACATTGTTGAGACAATGACAACTATCATCCTTAGTGAGATATAGGGGAAGTAATTTATACTAGCACATTGGGAGACAATGAACAACTATCACTTAGTAGATATAGGGGAAGTATTTATACTAGCACATTGTGAGACAATGAGAACTATCATCTTAGTGAATATAGTGGAAGTATATATACTAGTACATTGGGAGACAATGACAACTATCATCTAGTGAATAAATGAAGTATTTATACAAGCACATTGTGAAACAATGACACCTATCATCTTAGTGAGATATAGGGAAGTATTTATACTAGCACATATTGGAGAACAATGACAACTATCAACTTAGTGAGATATAGGGGAATTATTTATACTAGGTAGCACATTGTGAGAAATGACAACTAACATTTCATAGTCGAAATAGGGGAAGTATTTATACTAGCAACAATGGGAGACAATGACAACTATCATCTTAGTGATTGAGAATAGGGGAAGTATTTTTACTATCACATTGTGGAGACAATGAGAACTAACATCGTAGTGAATATAGGGGTAAGTATATATAACTATACAATGGAGACAAATAAACTATCATCTTAAGATGAGATAACAGGGGAAGTATTTATACTAGCACATTGTGAAACAATGACAACTATCATCTTAGTGAGATATAGGGGAATATTTATACTAGCACATTGGGAGACCATGACAACTATCAATCTAGTGAGATATAGGAATATTTATACTAAGCACATTGGGAGACAATGACAACAACACTTAGTGGAATATAGGGGAAGTATTTATACTAGCACATTGTGAGACAATGAGACTATCATCTTAGAGAGATAAAGGGGAAGTATTTATACTAGTCATTGGGAACAATGACAACAAACATCTTAGTGAGAATAAAGGGGAAGTATTTATACTAGCACATTGTGAAACAATGACAACTAACAACCTTGAGACGAGATAATAGGGGAATTATTTATACAAGCACATTGGAGCAATGACAAACTATCATCTTAGGAGATATAGGGGAAGTATGATACTGAAGCACATTGGGATACAATGACAACTATCATTCTTAGTGAGATATAGGGGAAGTATTTATACTATATCACATGTGAAACAATGAGAACTATCATCTTAGAGAGAAAACTGTGAAGTATTTATACTAGTAACATTGTGAAACAATGACAACTAACATCTTAGTGAGATAAAGGGGAATAATTTATACTAGCACATTGGAGAGACCAATGACAAAACTATCATATTAAGAGAGATAAGGGGAAGTATTTATCCTACCCACATTGTGATACAATGACAACTATCATCTTAGTTAGATAAAGGGAAGTAATTTATACTAGTACATTGGGAGACAATGTCAACAATTCATCTAGTGAGATATTGGGAAGTATTTCTACTAGCACATTGGGATAGAACAATGACAACTATCATCCCATAGTGAGATAAAGGGAAGTAATTAATAGCACATTGTGAAACAATGACAACTATCATCAGTGAAATAAAGGGGAAGTATTTATACAAGCACATTTGTGAAAACAATGACAAACTAATCATCTTAGTGAGATATAGGGAAGTATTTATACATGTAGATTGTGAGACAATGACAACTATCATCTTAGTGAAATAAAGGTGGAAGTATTTATACTAAGCACATGTAGACACAATGACAACTATCATATTTGTGAGATAAAGGGGAAGTATTTTATACTAACATTGTGAGACAATTACAACAATCATATTAGTGAGATAAAGGGGAAGTACATTAATACTATTACATTGAGACAATGACATCTATCATCTTAGTGAGAATATAGGGAAGTATTTATACTAGCACATTGGGAGACAATGACAATATCATCTTAGTGAGAAATAAAGGAAGTATTATACTAGTGCATTGGGAACAATTACAACTATCATCTTAGTGAGATATAGGGGAAGTAATTATAAAGGTAATTGTGAGACAATGACCAACTATCATCTTAGTGAGATAAAGGGGAAGTATTTATACTAGTACTTAGGAGACAATTACAACTATCATCTAGTGAATATAGGGGAAGTAAATTATAAAGGTAGATTGTGAGACAATGACAACTATCATCTAGTGAGATAAAGGGGAAGTAATTTATACTAGCACATGTGAAACATGACAACTATCATCTAAGGGATCTATAGGTGAAGTTGAAAAATTTTATTATACTAGCACATAGTTGAGACAACGACAACTATCATATAGTGAGATATATGTGAAGTATTTTATACACACATGGGAGACAATTAAAACTATCAACTAAGTGATATAAGGGAAGTATTTATACTAGCACATTGTGAACAATCACAACTATCATCTTAGTGAGATATAGGGGAAGTAAATAAACTTGAGCACATTGAGAGGACAAATGACAAGTTATTAACTCGTGAGATACCTAATCATTGGAGATAGGAAATTAATTTGATCAGATATTAAAAAAGAACATCCCAAAAGAAAAACTTTTTAAATTAAAATTAAAAAATGAGAGGATGGTTTTTATTGGGAAATTAAAGAAATTTCAAAAATTAGAGAAAACAAACCATTTTGATATGATATATAAAGTAGACTAAACAGTTTTTAAATACATTTAGAAAATAATGATTTTTTTTATATCTTAATCAAGATGTGTTGTGAAGGAGAGCCTACGGAAATTTCAAAAAGTAATAAAAAAATCTTTATAGTATTTTATAAAATTAAATACTTTCAAGCTGATAACCCACAGTCGCTACAAATGATCAAAAATCAAAAAATAGTTGGAAGTGTTTACTTCAACATGTTTAAGAAATACGGGATAAAATTAATTAAACATAAAAAACAAACATATCTGTGTGAGAAAAAATCTAAATAGGCATGTATACTAAACTGGATAATCAAATTATGGTATGAACATAATGAAATTTCCAAAATTGGAACACAAAACAAAAATTTTTACTGTGGAATATACTTCTTCAAAAATAAGCTATTCATAAATATACTTGGACCCACCTCTACACAAATGGGAGTACAACGAAGGGCCGGATTGACTACCTTGTCCAACTGTAGGCCCTAATGGAATGTCATCCCTAATCCCGCTTTCCTAAAGATAGGCAATAACCACCTTCTATGTAGCTTTTCATCATATTTTTTGTCTTAGAGTGAATTTTTAAACTATACATTTAATATATATTTCTCATGATCTTGTATTCTTTTGAGACATTTTTCAAGTCAATTGAGTAACGATGTTCCAAACAACAACAACATCTAACGCCTAACACCCTGTAAAATATGGATTTCCAACACTCACCAGGCTGGCGTGGTTTCTCTCCGTCTGAATGGAACGACTACCTACACGCACCACAACAACCTCTCCGAATGCATCAATGAATAAGACAAACGAGAACGCTGGTCGACGCCTCGCTCGGTCATCCTGGCCCCCAGCCTCACCAACAAACAAGAATCAACTTGACTAAGCCAATTTTCCGTCTCCTCCGCTTCTCGAGTGTTCATCAACTTCTTCGAGTAATTACAGGACTGTCCGCTACGCTCTCCAGAGCGCTAGTCTTCACCCCTCCTTTGCTCGTTGTTCCCCCTCCTTTCTCCCCTTCCCTTCTTCGAGAACATTGGGAAACTGTTATACTATAAAATAGCTGGTTTTGTTTAGAGCAGCACTCATTGTACCCCTGGCTTCCCCAAAAGGGAGGGCGCCATATAAAACTAATGTTTGGGAAAAATTCTTTAAAAAATTTAGTTTTTGGTTTAAATGGGGGGGGTACTTATTCAAAATTACTGTTTGGGGTTTTTAATGTTACATGATTTATAAATGGGTTTAACGCGGGTGAACCGCAAGTTTTTGAAGTTTTGTTTTTAAGGGGGAAATCTTGATTTACTTCAGTAAATCCTTTTGTACTAGTGGCGCCCCTTTAACTTAACCCTTTGAGTAACTAAGCCCGGGTTTCCTTGATATTTTCTTGGGTTGCAGAGGGTATTAGAGAATATAAAAATCCGCTTTTTGCCACGAAGTTTTTTTATATAATTTATTTTTTTTCTGATGAGGTTTTTTACCTAAGATGTTAAAGGGGGGTAACGGTGGTTTAAAGAAACTCATTCTATGAATTTTATTCTATATTGCATTATTAGAAAAATGCGTTTGTTACTCAATTAGGATTTAACGGCTATTTTGGGGCAAATTTTTAAGATATTTAACCCCCTATAAATTTTAATATATTTTTAGGTATCAAAAGTTAATTTTATGGGGTTTTATATTTTATATATTTTGTTTAAAAGGGCATTGATATTCAAACTAAATTTCGGGCCCTCTTGGTTTTTTTTGGGGTTATATGCCCTTTTGGCGGCCATTTAAATTTAGATGTCAGGGAAAAAGCACTCCCAATAATTTCCCCTGTGAGTGCATAAACATTATGTATATTTTTGATGGCTAAATCAAAGGGTTTTTTCCCGACCCCCAACCGTAGGCTCTCTATGCCTTTCTTTTGGACTATACTATGTATCAAAACTAAACCCTTTTTTATTTAACCCAAAATTTAAAAAAAAAACATGTATTAAAATTGTGATCCCATGGTTGTTCTTTACACACGCTTCCTCCCGGTTGTGGCGTCACAAATTTAACCCTGAAGTAAACATACTTTTTTTTTTCGCCAAATAGCAGGTTTAAAATACACAGAAAACATTGGGAGGCACTTGATGGCGTGTAGCCTTCACCAGACAATGTCTTACTTGTGTTTTCCCCCCTTATGAAGTTTTTGAGAAAAGGATTTCCTTTTTTAAAATGCCTTTCTTTACTAGTACTTTCCTTATGAAGCAGTGAATCTGCATCCAAGTTTTTTTTCAACATTGAAACTGCCACACATCTCGTAATTTTTTTTAATTCCAACCAAAAAGTCTGGGCCTTTATAAGGTGCGAAAATACGCCACTGAAGATTGGCAGCTGCATTTTTTTGATCCTTTTTTTTGCAATCCTACTTTTTACGTCGTTTTTGGGCTATAGTTTTGACTTGAGGTATGTTTATTGTCACTTTTTATGAAAATTTAAAACACCATTTATGATGAAGATATCTTTTTTTAAAAAAAGAAAATTGCTTCGTAAATTAAGGATAACTAATCGGTACAAATAAGGGGAAGGCGAGGGATGATGTACAAAGCATTGCTATTTTTGGTACACTGTTTTTTAAAGTCTTGGCATTTGGCTAAAATAATACTTAGCAACAGCCCCCCGACGAGGACCCCACGCATGATTTTATAATAAAATCAAATAGATCAAAAAAATAAATAAAAAAAATTTTTTTCCCCCCCCAATTTTAAGATTACTAAATGTCAGGCCCATACTTGGAAAGGGTAGTAAAAAAGGGTAATCAAGTAGGCAAGTTGGAAATACAAAGTATAAAAAATTACATGAGTGAAAGGAATATAAATAAAATTTGAAATAGGTTCGCTCCCCCCAAAAGATGCCCAAAGAATGGGGAGAAACTATACTAAAAAGAAACATTGGTAAATTGTAAAGGAAATGGTAGTGTATTTTCCTTGTGTCTAGAGTCGTGAAAGGGCGGACTTCTAAACCTATTTTCCCATCTTGCCCCGCTTGGGACCAGCATTTTTTCACGACCCTTCCCCAATGTCATAAATGAAATTTGGGTAGAAAAAATTGAAAAATTGGGATTTCCCATTTTTTGCCCTACTTTTTTAAGTGAATTTTTTTTTGAGGGAACCCTTTTAAAAAGCGAAAAAATAAATACCTTAAAAAAGAGTATAGCTATACCATTAAAGAATTATGTTGGCTAAAAAATAGTGTATGAAAATATCAAGAATAAAAAATTTCTTCAAATTTTTTTTCATTTTAAAAAATGTGTGTATTTATTAGCCTTTAATTAACATGCACAATATAAGTAAGAAAATGCCAAATAAAAAAATTAATACAATTAATTTGTAATTAAAAATTTGAATATACCAAATAAAATTTTCCTGAAGGTTGACAAAGATAAGAATACATTTACCTTAAGGGGAGGGCCCTGTGATTGTTTATTCTGGCGAAATAGCTAAAAATCGTGGCAAAATTTATTTGTCACTGCTGCTCCATAGTGATCTCGATGTTCTTAAGATGTGAGCGGCATTTTGTTTTAAATGCTGTCAGGGTCGAAAATGCCAAACCCGCAAAATAGGTGGTAACAAAAAACAGTAGAGCTGTCATCGCAAACACCGACAATATTGAAAATTATGCTTTAACCCCAAGCAAAAAGGTCAAGTTTTTCCTTGAAAATTCAAGTTTGAGGTTTGAATCACATGAAATTTTTTGAAAATTTCTTCGGGGGTTTTAAACCGAGAGATGTTTCCCAAATTTCTCATCTCCACAATAAAAGGGTTTTGAACCCAAATCTAATTGATTATTGCTAATTCTGGTAGAAAATATTTCTGAAAAATTTTTTTTCCAAACATATCAAATGATAAAATTATTATCTGTTTAATCAAGTCAAAGCTTAGAATATTATCAACAATAAAATCCTCTGTGGGATGAAAACCCTTTCAAATGATCATTTTCTACTTTTTTCTTCCAAATGTTAAATTTTTTCATAAAACTTTGGGTTTTTTCTTTCATGTAAAAATATTTGTGCTCTTTCCCCCTTTAAGGGACATATTTTAAGGGTTTTTTTGAGTTTCTCAAAAAATTAAAAACAGAAAGCATAATTTGCACAGCCAAATTTTCCCTTGTAAGAGAAATTGACATAATTTAGAAATTTTTTTCAAACAAAATAGTAATTTATTTTTATTTTTTAACACTAATAACCCCTCTCAGTGCTTGTTCTTTTTACAGCCACACTTCGCATGCAGTAAAAGTGTTATGAAATTGGAATCCATTACATCACATTAAATTTGCAAAGAGGGGACTATTAAATGCATGAGTTTTTTAAAAAAATTTACAACCTTAACCGCATCTCGTAGTAAAAGCAGTCAGATCTGTAGAAATGTTTTTTGGGGGCCCCTAATGGCTCCTCGATGAATCATGCAATGAGTGAAAGTAGCGGGCCATCACAGATTTAACCCTTTTAAACCCGAAATCCAATTTTTCTTCCTGCCCTTGCCGCTGCGCCGTCGGAAAATACTCCATCACGTTATTCCATTTTTAAACAAAACTTTTCCCTTTAAAAATGCATTCACTTTTTGAAAAATGGGGTTCACCATTTGTACATTCATCTAATGACCGGGGGAAACCCCAGTAAATCTTAGTGGAAAACTGTTACCGGGAACAATACCTGAAATAAGCGTGCTAAGTTTTTTAATTCAGTCGATTGATCCACTGAATTGCAAAAATTTTTAACTTTCTTTAATTCTTTCAATAAGTTGCTTACACTATTCTTTTTCTAATTTTTCCAAAAATTTGTCTACTCACAGTATCTATCATTTGACAGTGGAAAATTTTTTTTAATTCAACTGCATTTTTTTTTTCCCTGAATAATTTTATTCATTCAATTGCCAATGGCAACACAAGACTTCAAAACAAGGGGTATGGTTTCTTTTAAAAATTTCAATTAAGTAATAGGCTTCATAAGATGCTCTTAAGTACTTTTTATCGACCAAACACCTGATTTTTAAAATATTGAGGTTTTTTTTTTCATTCTAATAGCCTTTCAAAAACTCTATACAGGCTTATTGGGAAAAAGGGAAATATGGGTTTGTTTAAGATATTTTAATTTTTTCAAGTTTTTAAACTTTTAACTCCCCAAGCCCCTCATTACAAATCAAGCAAATAGGTATGTCTTCAGTAGTTGGGAAATAAAAAATAGATCCCCTATTGCAAAAATGTTTCAAATTTTTTTCCTCTTTTTTGAGCGCGAATTTAAAATTCTTCAGTTTTATATATCTGCACATTCTTGTTAGTGCTGGATGAAACCCAGTTCCCCAGGATATAAAGCTTCAGTATTATATGCTGTCTTATCTGACAAATTTAACACTTATTTTCCCTGGGTAGGATAGTTTCGACTTATTGCAATTTGTCTTTGAAATGATGGGAGCCAATAAAATGGTGTCAGTTAATTATTTGCTCGTCCAGTACATCCCTTTTTTTCGTCAGATATACTAGAAGAACAACTAAACAACCCTTTAAAACTTTTAAAAACAACATTGAACAACTTAGCAACTGAACACTGTGCCCCTAAAACTGAACAGTGAACAAATAAAACTGAACAGTGAACAAAATAAACTGAACAGTGAACAACTAACACTGAACAGTGAAAAACTAACACTGAAAAAGTGAACAACTAGCAAGAGCTCTGAACCGATGGATCACAAACTGCTAATAAGGTTTCCGCACCGGGCAAAACAATTTAGTGACACTTTTTGGTGAACTGTTGGGAAACTCTACGGGTTATTACTCAGGGATGAGGAAATTTTCTATATATCGTGTCTCACTTGAAAGGGTTAAAAAGCCGCCAAGAATGAGACCCAACAGAACTTATTTTTAAAACCTTTTGTTACCCCCCCTCCCCCTTTCCACAAGATGAACAGCCCTTCCCTGTCGCCAAGCCTCTCCCAAAGGGCCCTCTTGTCTGCTACCCAGTTTAAAAATTTGGGTTAAGTTTTTCGTATTACTGTCATGTTAAGTTTAGTTACATATTAGTTATGTTTTTTTTTTAAAATTTCCTGTGCCCCCAAAGGTTTGTGAAGCCCAGCTATAAGGCCCCCCAGAGGCCCCTACAAAAATGACCATGTCTTTGCTTCCGACAACAAACCAAGTATGTTAAGACTATTAGCGGGCGCCCCCACCATATAGAATATTGATTCTCAACCACCCTTGTTTTGGTGGTCCACCCCTATTAGAGGGGGAAGGAGGGGTTTGTACAACCGCGACTAAGATTCTGAGCAGGGGGTCTTTCTTTATCTTACCCAAATAAAAAATAATCATGGGGTGGCCCTGCTAAAATAAAGTGTTACTTGGTTAAGTATATAACAGCTAAACAAAAAATTTTGGGCCCCTTGTATGGTAAAACACGTTTTAAAATTATTACCTTTCTATTAACAATTAATTTTTATTTTATCAAACAACAAACAAAAATTTACTATTATTATTATTGTTTTTAAATTTGCACTGCATCTTAAATACCCGTTCGGGGTTTTATGCAAGACACAAAAAATAAAAACAATTATGTACAAAAAACTAATTTTGGGGATCGGAAAGCATTTAAAAAAAACCCCCAATTTCCCCCCTCCCCCATTCAAGAAATAATTTTTAGGAATTGGCCTTGGTTGACTATGCAATCTGCTTTGGGATTTATGCATGGAGTTTAAAAATAGTGCAGGGGCTGGGCCAGCAAGCTGCTACCTTTAGTAAACCCCCCCAAAACACCCTAAATCTTAATTAAGTGAAATGATGTAAAAGGGTGCATAATATGTGGAAAATCGTTTAAAGGCATTAATCTTGCTCGGGGAATGTCGATAAAAATTCAAAAACCCTTTATCGAAATTAGAATTTTTGTGTATTGTGGCAAAGTAATTATCGGATGGCACAGGACTTATATCACCCGCGGGGACAGTAAAAAGAAAACCCAAAACACAAAAATATATATAGTGGACAAAAACCCTTCCCATAAAACCTCTTGCAGAAACAGTGATTTTAATGTTCTAGAATTTAAAAAAAGAAAAAACCCCGGACACTGGAAAACTAACCATGGACCTTTTTCTTAGACACCCAAAGGGTCTTTCCAAAGAGCTAACCCCAGGAAACATCCCGTGCCCAGGGGCATTAATGGAGTAAACCCCATTAAAGCATAATTAATACTTTTGGGTATTTGTTCATTTTAAAATGCAATTTCTTATAAAATTTTAATAATTGTACTTGTGGCGCATAAGCCAACAAAAGAGTCGAAGATGGCTGCATTTTCCTGATAGCTCGTGAAAAACGCTGGAAAGATTTCCGTACTTCCATAATTGACTTTGTCTTAAAATATGATTTAAGTATGACCCTGGGCACGGGGGGCGAATCCTGGATAACTTTATGGTTGAGCAGTGGCGTTTCTAAGACAAAGGTCCCGGGTTCAGTTTTCCCCTCATTTCATGTCATTTGTCCCCTCATGAAAATTCATTTTTCAGTTTTTCCCGAATATGATATCTAGAAAGGCGTAATCTTCAATAAAAGTGGGCAATCTGTTGCTATTATTAAATTATGAGAGACATTACATGAAAAAAAAAATATGCATATTTAAGGCTTTTGTTTATCAAACAAAATATTCCTATTTCATCTGAAAATATTTTACATACCTACAGTCTGACTTTCATAGGAAGCCAGTCATTTGAAAACTGGAAAATCATGTTGACAGTAATGGTGGACAAAGAAATAGTCCCAACAGTTTAAACTTACATTCTTAGACCGTTTAATTAGCTTAACGGTTAAAGAAAAATTATGCAATAATTCACAATAAAGTATTATTTCAAGCTTTGATAAACTTATAAATTAACTTTTTAATAAATAAACTAAATAATACATTACGCTAATTGAATTTCAAATGTTAGCGACTTTGCAAATTATGTTGTGGTGAAAAAAGTGGGCTTCCTGTAAAAATCAGGGTGAAAGGAAACAAAATAAACACCTAAATAACAAGAGAGGCTAATTGTTGGCAATATTCCTGTGAGATTTGGTTGGAAACAAATTAATGTTAAAATATTTACTGAGCCACAAAATTAATTTCAAACCTTCCATAATTTATAGCTTAAAATATATTAACAAATTATTCCTTACCCAAGCTAACTTAACCTAACTTGGTGGAAGGACAGACTGTGTGTTGACTCGCATAGTTTAGCCTACACATAATGTTGAGTCATGATCTCTTCAGGTGATGATGTCATCGTCTCGTATTGAAATTAAATTATTTGATAAATCTTGTTGTAAATTTTAAATTTGTTAGTATATGAAAGGTTAGATTATTTAAATAATTAATGTTTTAAAGTTATTTTACAAAACATTCTAAACAATTTGAAAGTAAGGAATAGATTTGATTTATAATTTAAGACTTAGATATATTGCTCAAAAATATATAGAAAGAGTTGATTGATAAATTTGTTAAGTTATTAGATGTAAAAAATAAAATTGCAGATCAAATGTATAATTAAGTTAATTTATGGTAATAATATATTGTCAAATAATGAACATTACACAGTTAATAAATAAATCATCATCAATTTATCAGTATATCAGCAGTATACAAGTCTAAAATACATTAAAGGGGTTAAAAAATAACACAAATAGGTTAGACATACAATGTTTAAGTCGTAATAAGTTCAGAATTCAAATTATGAAAAATTTTGGGTTAAAATGTTTAATATCTGCAAATAGATTATGATTAATTGATTGAAATATTAATTAAACGACTTTAAGAAATGCAATATTTAATGTAACAAATGTTTAAAGTAATAGATAAGTAATGAGAATTGACAGTACAAAATTTTTAATCCATAGGTTAACCATTTGAAACTGATATAATTGATGTGAAATTTTGTAATAATCTAAAAGTCTTATCTAATATTTTTTGTCCCGTTAACACCTATTTTGAATTTCCAGCATTAAAAGTCACTTGTGAATACTCAATCCAACATGGTTCGACACATAGTTGTCAAACATGATAAATGAAATCATCGTGAAAGACACTAAGTGTTGGTGCGCCGGTGAGATGTTAGTTTGTAGGCCTACCCTAATAATTATTTTAAATATAATTAGGTTTTATATTTTAATTTATGACATTTTTTCCCTTTTACAATTGGGTGTGCAGTTTAAATACAGTTCCGTTAAGATGGAAAGTTGTTTACTCATGTAAAATTATAATTGATGTTCAAACAGGATATAAGGGATTGTGCTTCATTTATAAGAGTTGGTTTGCAATGGAAAAAGGTAATTTGTGGTAACTCTTACTTCGTGTTTCTTAAAGAGTTTTAACAGTATAATTATTTATAATTACTTATCAGCTTTATAAAGTTTGGTAATATTCAATTTCCTGTCTTCTTGGGTGGAAATAATAACACTGGAGTAAATAAATATTACTATTATTAATTATTATTATATTATTATAGCACCGCGTCTTACTACCCATTTGGGTTATACGCACTTACGCTAATGTGTAATGGTAAGGTGATTGTGAATAAATGGAGGACCTACAGTTTAACATGTAATCCAACCACGTGGAGGCCTGGCAAATTCCCCACATTCACAAGATGTCTTGTCAGAGTTGAAGGAAGTGGTTGGTAATCAGATAAATCTGTGCCGGGACCAAGGTTTGAACCCAGACCCAGAATAGAAGTCTGACACCTTACCCTAGACCGCCAGGACACCTACTGGAGATATAAATATCAGTTATGTAACAAAGGAACATTCTTATAACGGCGATATTTCATAGATAGATCTTGCATTATAATTAAGTAAAGTACTAAGAAAAAGTCAGCTATCTCAGATAGTTTTATGTGGTGGAATTGCAAGCATTTCAGAGAACATGTCAAGAAATATCGCCAAAAGATGTCCTGAGAAAATAGTGTAACTGAAATAAAATTTTATCAAATTTGACCTATATCCTCTTGAAAAATAAATTTTGAACGTATAAATAGGCTAACTAAGCCTGAATAAAGCTGCCAAAAAAACCCCAATGTATTTTTGTGAATACATGTTTTGAAAAATATATTGTTTGCCTACTAGGTGCAAAGGTGTAGCCTGGACATATTTTAATAAATATAAGTATCGTATGGAATCTCAATGAGCGTGCTCCTTACTGTGGCTGTTGCTATGTCAAGAGACTATAGTTGTTCTTGAATGCTGCTCGAGATAAGGTAAATCACTCCAGGCTTCTGCAAAAATACACAATCAATGGGAATATGTAAACTAGGCTTAGTTACTGTCAGTGGTGATAGGACACAAGCCATTGCTCAGTATTTAATTATATTATTATTATTATGATATATTATTATATTATAGTCCCAAAAAGAAAGCAAAGTGAATTTACCGAACTGTAACAAGTTGATCATTGTGAATAAACAAAATTTACTAACCATTTAAGTGATCCCAAGAAATATAAAATAATTGAATATGGTATATTTGTGTTGACCTTTTATACTTGCATTATAATGTTTGACCTTTTCAGGGTGTCTACTCAAATCTTGGAAAAAATAAATCCTCTGAAATTCCATGTTTTCTGGGACGACTAGACACCCTGTTAATCTTTCACAAGTTGATGTTGATTGTTTACTACAGAAATAAAAGAAAAATTTTGATCATTGTTAATGAACACTTTTTATTATGTGTTAAAAGTTAGGTTAAGTTGGGTGCGTAAGAAACAATGTACCTAATTCATAAACTATGAAAGGTTTGAAAGTAAGATTTGTATAAGTTGACTAATAACAATTTGGACATTAGTGTGTTAGGTATTTATATGACATCATCAAGGCCTAGTATAAAAGTGATTTTTGTGGTTGTAATCAGTTTAGTTGCGATGGTTTCTTGCACAAAGCTTAAATCCGAGTGATTTCATAAAATAATATTAAATATATGAAACAGTGTCTCATTTAAAGTTGGTTGGCTACAAAAAAAGAGATTAAATGTTTCATTTGATTTGAGTTTGTACAAATGTTAACTATATTTTGAGGCCTAATATAGTTTTGAGGTGCTCCACATATTCACAAGTGAGATATAATTTCTACCATGCCAGAATTGGTGAGTTTGGTACTTTTTTTATTCCTTTCAAAACCATGTGGTTCAAAACATCTTTTATCACTAGGTAATATATATATACTACAGTAAAATACAATAATTATGTTTTTAAGAATTAAAGGAAATTTTTT
>JBCFYV010002404.1:0-15000 GCA_039000515.1 Timema cristinae
GGGTTTTTTGATTGATTATTAAGTTATATAAGATAAATAATTTTGAAGCAATTCTTATAGTATGGAGGTACATCGAATGGAACGTTTTGAATTAAATATAATGTTGTATCGGTACACGGAATGCAATTTTCCGAATCAACTTCATGAGAAAGAAAGGGATAATATAATTGTATGATAGATTTTACACTAAGTATTGTTAGTATTGTGTGTATGATAGATATACACTACTCCATTCTTGTTCTTGTTCAAACAATGATATCAAGACTTTACAAATATTACGACCTTGTTTGTCTGTAAGAAGGTGGAGGGGGGGGGGGGGGTCCAAACCTCTTATAGCCCCAAGCTCATAATCAGGGTTGTTTTGTCGTTTTAGCACCACGTCTTACTACCCATTACGGTTATAAACTATGTACTAATGACGCCCATGGTTTTAGGGATTAGGAAAGTTATATTTAAATGAAGCTTGCCAGCATTTGCGGGGAGGGAGAGTGGAAAGCCATTATGGAAAAACTAGCCTCCGAACACTCGACCGATATTCTAAGCTCAACCTCCCGTCAATCGGCAATCCAGTCTACTGCGACAGTGATGCCTCAGACCAGTGATGCCTCAGACCAGTGGTGCCTCAGACCAGTGATGCCTCAGACCAGTGCTTCCCACCCTTTTATTACTCGCAGACCCCTAGTTTTTACTAACATATTAATCATTAAGATTTATTCTAAGATAGTGGCTTTTATTTACTGATATAGTATCAAACAAATTAAAAAAAAAATTAACTCACCTTAATGTATTTAACGGGACCTCTGGGGGACGCGGCAGTTGGCCTAAAAATGAAACCAAAAGTCATTTGGCCTAAAGTCATTTGGCCTAAAGTCATTTGGCCTAAAAGGCATTTGGCCTAAAAGGCGTTTGGCCTAAAGGCATTTGGCCTAAAAGGCATTTGGCCTAAAGGCAGTTGACATAAAGTCATTTGGCCTAAAATGTTAATTTAAAACCTTCGGTTAGCTTCGGAAAGTAAAAGGTACTGTTAGTTGTTTCATCTGAATATAGATAGCACAACTGATGCAATATTTCTAAAAACATTGACAATATCCTACATACAACTAGATCAGTAGTTCACAAAACACTATATCACCTTTTTTATATATAGATTTCCGATATTATTTCCTTGTTAATATATCTCACGGTCATAAAGTTAACGAAAAACAATAAGAAAACCCCATTCTCAACACCATTTACGCGCGGTAAAATTATATGCGTACATTCAAATTATGGGGACTTTTGACAACTTATTCCGAAAGGCAATATGAAAGTGGAAACCAATATTGTTCTCTAGATTTTCTAATTTTAAAGCACAAATGTTCATTTTCGGGCACATATGAGCACAAACGGAGCACAATGGATTGACTTAAATAAATTTTGTTATGTTGTGTTTTTCAATATGTGGCGGGCTAGCTTGAGCTTAAGTTGGCCACCACATTAAATATTTTCTAAAGTGGCCAGTTTCACAGAACAAATGTTCTTGTTCGGGCACATAAGAACACAAATATAGCACAAACGATTAGACAAAAAAAAAAAATTTTTTTAAGCAATGTGGCGGGCTAACTTGAGTTACGTGGCAAACAGGCTAAATCTTCTCTTTCTCTCTTCTCCGTCGCACTCTACGAGAGACTTTGAAGTGTGGGATTAGGCAGCAGTCCTTTATTCCCTCCATTCCTAATAATAGCAAACGACCTTGAAGTAAAGCATAACAAAAATTGATTATTCCCCGGCAACTTTCCTTTGGTTCTTTTTCAAACCCACTAACATAATTTGTTTTGAGATTCACGAGTTGTTGGCGGGTACCTCTGTCTTGCTTCATCCTTTGCTTTATATAGATTAAATAATGTATTGATTTGTATATTTTTGTGTAAAGTTTAGTGATATCTAATTTTTTTTATATATGTATTTCCTCTTCATTTTTTAAAGAAAGATTTTTACTATAAAATAATGAATCGAGGACAAAAATGTGCATACCGCGGTTGCTCAATTACACGGTGTACTGATGGTAATTTTTCCTAAATGTTTTCCCGCTATTTCCACGCAAACAAGGGTACTTCTCATAATTCTATCTTCCTCATACCTACCTTCTATTTGCTATTAAATGAGGAAAGCAGTGACTGGCCTGAAGATACAATGAAAACACAACAATATTTGAGCTTACTTTATTTACTTGAAAATCATATTTTAAGTGCCACTTATATTCTCATTTGAAAAAAGCACAACCATAATAGCTTCCATACATTGTATACAAGAAAATTTATATAGCTAGTAGCCACCATTCTGGTAATTAAGTTCGTTTTAATTTTTAAGTCTCTTAACACAATATATGGGTTATTACACCGAGGATCTCACTTATAGAGACTTCAGAATCACTCGCACCCCACCCAATTTCGGTTAAAATTAATACTAAAGTACTTCGAACTAACAAAGCTACCAGAGCGTGTTATTCAACACATTAACATATATTGACTTAGACCAGGGGCTCTCACATTTTAGACCAAAGGAACCTTTGTACCAGAAAAATTGAATGGCCGAACTCTCATAAAAATATTTACACTAGTATTATGATCATTCAATAAATACATTTAAATCTCACAAGTCTTTTATAATTCAATACTTGAATGAATATAAAAGAAGAACTATACTACACTCCGACCTCCAAGTCACTCAAAAACAAGTTATATTTTGAGTGCGATGACTTATGAGACCAGGTAGCTTACAGCGTTAATACCAACGTACCAGTTTTTTTATTTGTTTACAGAGGTGTAATTTTTTTATCACGTAATATAGAAATATTTTGTTAACTACACATAAACCGTACTAAATGTTGATTTCAATACACAGTCCGACACTTTATCTCAGTTGGTAGCGTGCTTGCATACTGAGCTAAAGGTCCCGGGTTCGATTCCCGGAATGTCCGAAAAATGTATCATTGGTTGAATGTGCTTTCCCCCTTTCACAATGATGAATTAACTGTCAGGGCCTGGATGTTGTATTTGTTCTAGATTTAAGTTAGTTTGTCAGACTTTGAGGAAATAATCTACATTCTACGGTGTGTCTGTCGCTAGTTTTATATCGAGTGTCACTCATTGAGGGTAAACTGGGAAAGAGGGGAATGGTTGATAGGGTGGGGTATTAGAACATTTTCCTCCCCCGCCTCCCCCCATCAAATTGTGCCTTCCTCCAGTTTGTTAAACTTCCCTCTGATATACTTGAGTTTGAAGCTGAAAGATGGTTTGCATCAAACTTCAAAAAGATTTTATAACAATCTATTATTATTTATAAATGCTTAAGGGACACCCCAAATAGCTTTAGTGGCATTCCTTTTTCAAATATTTTCCACTGGCTTGGAGTCAATCTCCTAAAAACTCCTTAAAAATAGTGTTTTTACAAACTACCTCGCCCAACAGTAATAAAGCTTCGCCGATACTCTTGATAGTCATCACAATAGTTTTTTTTTTCATTGTGACTTACTACCCGTTTGAGTTGTACACATGCATCAATTTACCCTAAAGAACCAGGAATGAGGAAGGTGACATTTTAGATTGAATATACCTACATTTGCGTATATTGAGAGTGGGGAACCATTTTAGGGAAAAATACCCTTGTTACACCCGGCTGGGATTTGAAATTCAATCTTATAGGACAACTTTAATTCTAACTGAGGGGGGGGGGGGTATAGGTGGAGGACACTCATATTATCTCCAGCTTTGAGGGGGGCATATATTATTATCAACTTATATAACATAAATGTAGCTGAATCTAATATTACCCTTTAAATTTATAGTTTGACACACTCAGTTGAACATTAATATAAATTCAAGATTTGCACTATACTACAAATTGGTTTATGAATGGGCCTACTTACAAGAGGGTTATTAAATTTATATTGAAAAGTTAACATAGAATTAAAGTGAACATTTACGTCACCAAATACCTTAATTCTTTCATTAACTAGCGTACTATATACATTTGTTCATGTACTACAATAAACTATGTTCTTGTACAAAAATATTTATGTGTGTCATAAAGCCACGTGATTTATTAAATTTAGAAATAATGTTTATAATGTATGTTTTAAGATGGCACGGATAACATAAAACTATATCCACCTTGCATGGGGAGATTTCTCTTCCAGACTACTGTCCACATTAATGAAGCAAGATCAATTTGTTTAATATGGTTATAAAATGCATATGTGAAATCTTGCAGTTAAGTAAACTATTTAAACAAATCATTAAATTCACTATAGAAGGAGCCTTTTCCATAAAGTAAAACTATTGGGGGTGTCATGTTTACCCGCCATGAAATCACTTACTATTTGTTTCGTAAATCTAATATAATGCCTAGATTCATGGGTGATATTTACCCCTTGGATAACATTTTCGGAGACATCACAAATAAGTGCGATTTTAATTAGCTTTTTTTAAGGAAAGTACAGCAGTTAGGGCTGAAGGTCTTGTTCATATTCATCAGATGAAAAAATGTTCTGAGCAAATAAAACACGAATCATGACTCCATTTTCCATCTCGTTCAGAAGGGAATACATCTTCGTCTGACATCAGAATCTTTAGGGAAGTCATGGTGTATAACACCATATCTCTTAGATTACTTTTATTGCATACGGCAACGGTACCTGAATTTGTTTAGTATCGGTATGAAACTTTTCGTAACCCTTCATGCATAAATAATAAGAAAGCTTACAATAAACATACAAACATTTACTATTCACATTGACTTTGGAAGTATACTTAACATAAATAAGAAGCTAGTAACGAGCGCCCCCGCCTCGGTGGCGTGGATAGCTAACGCGCTAGTCGTGTTGAGCTCAACTGCTGAGGACGGGGAGATCAAGGTTTCAATCTTGGTCGGGTGAACTGGGGGTGGTTTTTCCTAAATGGTTTTCCACTCTCCCTCCACGCGAATGCAGGCTTACTTCCTCTAATTCAATCTTCCCAATTCCTAATCCATTAGCGTAATTAATACTTAGGCGTATAACCCGAACGGGTAGTAAGACTTGGTGCTAAATAATAATAATAAAAAAGTGCGGCACTACACAGTCACATGATCTGAACAGAAGCAAGTTTGGCTAGGTCACGAGCAGACGTTACAGCAGCGCTGCGTGTTAGGGTAGAGCTGAATGCTGGCCGGTAAAGTGAACGAGCCTACCCTACAACTATAGTAGCCTTAGTATAAAAGGACCCATCAAGATGACCAAATAAATCTTAAAGTTTGAAATTTCTCAGTGAGTTGAGTAATGGCGGGAGGAAGGGGAGTTTGGAGGTCAACATTTTCAAAACTAATATATTTAATTACTTCTCTGTATTGTAAAGAATTTAAATTTATTAATTAGGTACGGGAAACAATACAGATATACATAATAATAATAATAATAACTATTATTATTTAAAATTGCATTCTAAGAAATAGTGGTGTTGGAGTATAATAGAGAAAAAAACTTTTTGAGATGAGGTAAAAATAAAATTTTGACAGATAAATAAAGATAAATCAAATCCCAGATAGCCAAAGTAACATTAGACTCTAAATTTCTCAAAGTGGGTTGGGGAATGGGGGGTTCAAAATCTACAAAATTAATAGAAACTACTACATCTCAGTGCAGTGTCGTTTAAAAATTGAATTTTGGCATGCCCGTAAATGCACCACTCCAAATAACTAATAAGTCTGAACATTTTAAAATGTAACTCCATGAAATCAAGGGAAGGGCGAGGGGAGTTATAAAAAAAACCTTTTATCTATAGTTGAAAATTGAAATTTGGCTGTCAGGTAGAAGTACAACTATAGATAAAGAAATTATTCTTAAAATTATGTGTTTAAATGGGAGTTAGAGAAATTATAATTGGGGAGGAGAAGGGAAAATTTTCAAAAACCAGTAGAAACAATTACTAACAGAACAATTTATGTGATAAGCTGAGGTGCTTAGTACTAGAGTGATTCTTTCAAATTAACTCATGTTTAGTTAGTAAATTTAAACTATTTTTTTTTGCTGTTCATTTCAACAATGTATCCGCGTAATAGAGCAAATATTGATGCAAAGATTGCATATATATATATATATATTTATATATAATATATAATATATTTTACTTCTTATAGGTAGTAGTTAATTTGTGGCTTCATCAACATACAAAGTTCTCGCCTCATACGTGTCTGAAATTGTATTTTTGGTAGCTTAGATCAGGGTTTCTCAAACTGCGAGGCGCGAAGGGATTTCAGATGAGGTGTGAACCAATTTTTCACTTCCTTCGACTTGCTAAATTATGATTGACTAAAAAATTAATATTCTGTTTGGCCTATGAAGCAATAAAATTAATTAATATCTTACAAAACTTTACTATTTTTAATAAACTTCTACAAAGCTCTTATCAGAAAATAAAGAAATCAATTAAATAAAAAATGTCTCATTTTTGTATTTTAATGTAAAAAAGTTATTTTATTCTATTAATAAGAGTCTTAACAATTACTTTTAATATTCATGTAAGGCTCAAGAGCATAGAGTTTGAGAAAACCTGGTTTAGATGATTTGCTAAAAATAAGATAATTTACCCAACTTAAATGTGAGCGAAGCCGGGGCAAACTCAAGTAATTTAATATGATTATAAAAAAATGAATGATTGATTAATTAATTTAGCAAAATTAATAAACAAATATACTTAGAAAGACTGATAAAATATACTTTGGAACTTAAAAAAAATTCAAAATTCTAAATAAAACAAAATTATTAAAATGATGTGACCACATGTATGTACTAATTAATAAAAAAATGGAACGGGTACAAAACTTTTTATTTCTGGTACAAAACGGTACAAAAACCAGTACAAAACCTTGGCAATGTATAAAGTTCAACTTACAAAAGTGGTACTACAGGTTAATGGACGTGCTGCTATACCTTGGGAAGTAGTAAATTAAGAAAAGACTTATATATTTTGAAACGGTAGTATATACTATTTAACTAAACACTACACACCTCGCCATCTATTAGCATCACTACAAATCTTAACGAATATTTCCGGAGACAGCAAAACATATTTTAATAAATGGTCTAAAAATTAACTTTACAAAAAGTCGATTGGCCTAAAGGCATTTGGCCTAAAAGGCGTTTGGCCTAAAGTCATTAGGCCTAAAAGGCATTTGGCCTAAAGTCAGTCATTTGGCATAAAGGGCATTTGGCCTAAAAGTCATTTGGCCTAAAGGCATTTAGCCTATACTTTAGACCAAATGCCTTTTAGGCCAAATGACGGGTACCCGACCTCTGCTGTTGAACACTTTCCACTAATTTGTCTATTCTGGTTTCAATTGTATTACTTAATTTTATTCACATACTGGAATAGATTCGGAGTCGATTTCGCTGCTTCGTTTTAATATTTACCATTGTGGAAAAACCTTTTCACGTAAATAAGTAGAAACAAAGGGCATCAAATTTTGAATGGCGAGGGTAAACAGATGTGTATTATTTGTACTATCCGTGATTTCTACTATCCGTAACATGGTTTCATGTGTGGCAGTGTAGATTAACACACTATAGTAACATGGTATCATGTGGGTCAGTGTAAATTAACACACTGTAGTAACATGGTATCATGTGGGTCAGTGTAAATTAACACACTGTAGTAACATGGTATCATGTGGGTCAGTGTAAATTAACACACTGTAGTAACATGTTTTCATGTGTGGCAGTGTAGATTAACACACTGTAGTAACATGTTTTCATGTGTGGCAGTGTAGATTAACACACTGTAGTAACATGGTATCATGTGGGTCAGTGTAAATTAACACACTGTAGTAACATGGTATCATGTGTGGCAATGTAGATTAACACACTGTAGTAACATGTTTTCATGTGTGGCAGTGTAGATTAACACACTGTAGTAACATGGTATCATGTGGGTCAGTGTAAATTAACACACTGTAGTAACATGGTATCATGTGGGTCAGTGTAAATTAACACACTGTAGTAACATGGTATCATGTGTGGCAATGTAGATTAACACACTGTAGTAACATGTTTTCATGTGTGGCAGTGTAGATTAACACACTGTAGTAACATGTTTTCATGTGTGGCAGTGTAGATTAACACACTGTAGTAACATGGTATCATGTGGGTCAGTGTAAATTAACACACTGTAGTAACATGGTTTCATGTGTGGCAATGTAGATTAACACACTGTAGTAACATGTTTTCATGTGTGGCAGTGTAGATTAACACACTGTAGTAACATGGTATTATGTGTGGCACTGTAGAGTAACACACTGTAGTAACATGGTCTCATGTGTCAATGTAGATTAACACACTGTGGTAACATGGTCTCATGTTTGGCAGTGTAGATTGACAAAGTTTAGTAACATGGTTTCATGTGTGGCAATGTTGATTAAAACACTGTAGAAAATCGAAATGAAATTCATTCTTAGTTTCCGAAATAAGTAATGTTTGATATAATCAAAATTAGGTTGAAATTGTTGTGGCTATAAATACTTGTAAAGGAATGTTTTCGATATTGTTCAACACGTAATTGTTTCTCTTTACTAGAATCCCGAAATATTAAATCAGCTCAAGAGCTGCAACGATCCTACGAAAAAGGTTGATCCTTTAAAATGAAACTTATAAAATATAATATTAAACGTTTCTAATACTGGGCAAATGAGATGATTACATTAGTGACACAGGGCCAATGATTTGACATTTTCAACACAGAGCAAGTGAATTAATTGTCATTAGTAACCCAGGACAGGTGAATTAATTGACATTAGTAACCCAGGACAGGTGAATTGAGTGGCATTAGTAACAGGACAGATGAATTGAGAGACATTAGTAGCACGGGGCCATTACTTCAGGTGACGTAAGACTTGTTGATAAAAAAAAGGTTACGGGAAATTATTGACACAGACAAGTGAACTAATCGATATTACTGACAAAGTGCGAGTGAACTAACCGACATTATTATTAACACAGAAAAATTGAACTAAGGAACGATTAAAAAACAGAGAAAGTGAACTAATGTAAGCTTATAACTTAGGGAAAGTGAAACAAGGAAAGTTTATAGCACAAATAAAGTGAGCGGATGGAAGTTTATAACATAGTAAAGGTGAACTGAGGGGTGTTTCCAACACAAAGAAGCAGCCAGAGGCTTCGAATAGAAGTTTTTTCGACTCTTTGGGAAGGTTATCTCCCGATTGGGATTGAGAATACCTACGTGGTAATACGCACGAGTTGCTCAATCAGGTTAAATCAAGGGGTTCGACACGCTTCTTGAGCACGTCCTTCCAGTGATTTGGTCATGCAAGGTACAACCGTCAAAAACAAATGACTAGCCACATTAGAGGGTGGGAACATCCCATTTTACACAATGGCGACCACTCTGACGTTTATATTCTTTACTGAAACTACTAACTTATTTGAGCTTTGCACCACCCAAATAGAAAAAATACAGAAATAATGGATTTATTAATGTTTATGTATTAAAGATTGGCTTATATTCCTGCATAGCGCATAACTAGTAGCGAACAGGACATAGCGCATAATACCCATGAAGTTTAAACACATTACTTTCATCGATAACGCTCACAACCAAAACGTTGTGAATAGTTCACAAATCATGAATATGATTTAACTTAAACTTTCTACGCATTATACATAGTCTAGTCTTGTGTATTATCAACCCTTGGACTTGAGACGATTTAACCAATGAGAATGCGTGGAAAGACTTTAACCAATTAAACACGAGTAACACAAAGCAATAGGAAACACATTCCGTTCAAGTTTGAAATTGTCTTGTAGTAGCCATATTTTGTCTCTTACTTTGTTGTAGAATCACCCACTACGACTATAAATATGATCGGAAATAAATGGGAAATTTTAAATAATTATTTTTATTGAAATTTAAGTCGACCCTAATATTCACATAAATAATATAATCACAGCTAAATAAAAATCAAATCTAATTTAATTTGGTAGAAACTACCTAAGTTCGGTTAATTTTATTGTTCAAAATGTACATTTTATTGAACATTATTTTACAAATATGTCGTTAAGAAGTATTTTTAAGGATCTTATTTATTAGAGCAGAGAGTTTAGGTCAACTAAAAACAATCATTTGAGTGGGAATTTAACAACTACGTTTAATTATAAACGGTTGCATTTATGCGTGAAAATAAACCCAAAGACGTGCTAAAGAATGGTGTGTGCGTATAACCCGAACGGGTAGTAAGACGTGGTGCTAATAATAATAATGTTACACTTGTGTCTGTTGTTTACATTTGACTTTAGTGAGAGATCTGTGACTTAGTGCACTGGAGTGTTGATGGTATTCCAGGAGCGTGTCACGTAGAAAGAGGCTCTTTAGTTCCTCAATAATATGGTCAGTGATCCGGATGGAGCATGAAAGAGGGTTTATAGGTCCCACAAACAAGGTAGACAACAAACACCCAACCTAACGGATGTTTCACTGCTCCTTAAACTAAGTTGAGTTCTTGATCACTGTGCAGTGCTAGCTGTAGCTCTCAGTGATAGCAACACTTCCAAGTGAAACAACTAGTGATGGGTCGAACTAGCTCGTTGACGCGAGCTAGCCCACATAAGCTCGCTCATGAAGAGTCGTTCATAAGAGTCATATCGTTCACCACATGGCTCGCTCCAAATCCCTTCACCCCTTCACCCCTTCACAATCCCTAACTTGATGAGCGAGCGCTAACTAGTTCTCACAATTCCCGTTCCGAGCGTGCAAATCAATAAAGCTGTAAGTCACCTGTTTGTGAAGCTGGAGTGTTGATGGCTACCCATCCAATGAACCATGTGACCGAGTGACTAGGATGGTCTAGCTATTGTGATCCTTTAGCAGACACTGTAATAAGGTTTAGTTCTGGGCGTGCAAGAAACAGAGCTCAATGCAGGTTTAAGTTTGTTGTCTGCTCTGAGCTCTGAAGGTAGTGGGGGGGGGGATAGGGGGGGAGGGCAGCTTACAGGGGGAGTGTATCATGTTCATTCCTTGGTCTGATCCGTGTCTGGATCAAGTGAATGGGACATTTCATGTGTTAGTCACCTCCCTTCACACACCTCTCCGACAATCCAGGCTGGTGGAGAATATCCACAAGGGCGAATACACGTAATTTCTTCACACCAACTCATGTATAGCAGACATGTTGTGGGGCCACCCAGGGGAGGTAAAGGACCGGCTTGCATGGACTAGGACCCCACTGCACGAGGGTCCCCATTTGCGCAGACATCATTTATATTTTTAATAAATACATTCAAACCCAGTTATCTTGAAGGTAATCAGGGCCCTGATATTGATGACATGTCTTTTCCTTATTTGTACACACATTAATTAAGATCATGAGCTATCAGATAATTCAGCCGCCAGGTGTCATTCAATTTAAAGAAGATGATATTTAGATTCGACTATAACCGTAGTCAATAAATATAATAGTGTGACTATTTGATTCATCATTGCTTGGCAATGCTGAATATAATATCCATTATTTAAATTAATATGTGACACTGGGCGTTTTCACATTTACCGACACCGTCGCCGACAGTTTAACCGAAAAAACACCGACAACATGCCGACAAAAACCGACAAAACACCGACACGACACCGACACCGATCCTGGTGGTCATTAAATCTAAGGTTAACTTTAAGGAATGCTTTCCTACTCACCAATATGTCGTCATCGTGTCGTTGTCAGCGCCGACACGTCGGCGGAGTGTCGTCACCCCAGTAGAGACAGTTCACCCCACAGATTTATGTTTGATACATGTGCGTACACATTTTGTTTTGAACTAGGCGTATATTTATTATAATAAAATGGTATGGCCAATATTAAGTATGATGAGGTAACTTTAATAGAGCTGATATGTGCTCTCTAAATATCTTACTTTTATGGCCGGGTGCACGCAAAACCGTATCTTATGCGCAAGCTTTCGTCTTAAATATATCATATAAAGAAAATATAATTTGATAAAAGCAGCCATTTTGAGTAATATTAAGGACTAGACACGTCATGGTAGCGCCAGGAGCGGGCTTAAACAGAACAGGAGAGTCGCATCTCCCGGCTCGTCACTAAAATGTGTCCTCGTGGAGTCGGGCCGGTGTCGTGGTGTCGTGCTGGTGTTGGTGTCGGTAAATGTGAAATGTCTATGTGTTCGGCCAGACTGACAAGCGTGTGAGCGACAGAGCGATTGCCTGGCCAAACTGGTGGCGAGCTAGCGCGTGATTAGCGGATAGCTCTTGATAGTTGTTGACAAGGAGACAAAGGTTCAAATCTTGGCTCAGTGAAATGATGGTGGTTTTCGACAAGTGTTTTATTGTTGTGGTTTTCCCATACTTTCTTCGCACTAATGATGATTCTTATTTGTAAAGGCCTACTTTGATTAAAATATTGAAATATTTTAACATATCAGTTTTACATATATATATGTGGCTTATGATCTGACCAATTAAATTAGGTCGTTAGTAGCAAGTGTGCTAAACCTATCGATGGTAATTAAAATGTCAAAATGAGAAGTTTTCCTAGCACTTAATGAACCAACATACAATAATATTACCTAGCGCCTGTAAACTATCTATTGTTCCGGCTCGAGCGCGTGCGCTTGAAAGGTAGAACCAGTTCTATCTTTCTAGCGCGCGGGTTCGGTTGCTCGCTCTAGTCTGGCCACCTCTCATAACAACCAATTTGTTCTATTTTATATTTTAGTCGCTCGCTCTAGTCTGGCCACCTCTCATAACAACCAATGTGTTCTATTTTATATTTTAGTCGCTCGCTCTAGTCTGGCCACCTCTCATTACAACCAATGTGTTCTATTTTATATTTTAGTCGCTCGCTCTAGTCTGGCCACCTCTCATTACAACCAATGTGTTCTATTTTATATTTTAGTCGCTCGCTCTAGTCTGGCCACCTCTCATAACAACCAATGTGTTCTATTTTATATTTTAGTCGCTCGCTCTAGTCTGGCCACCTCTCATAACAACCAATGTGTTCTATTTTATATTTTAGACGCTCGCTCTAGTCTGGCCACCTCTCATAACAACCAATGTGTTCTATTTTATATTTTAGTCGCTCGCTCTAGTCTGGCCACCTCTCATAACAACCAATGTGTTCTATTTTATATTTTAGTCGCTCGCTCTAGTCTGGACACCTCTCATAACAACCAATGTGTTCTATTTTATATTTTAGTCGCTCGCTCTAGTCTGGCCACCTCTCATAACAACCAATGTGTTCTATTTTATATTTTAGTCGCTCGCTCTAGTCTGGCCACCTCTCATTACAACCAATGTGTTCTATCTTATATTTTAGTCGCTCGCTCTAGTCTGGCCACCTCTCATTACAACCAATGTGTTCTATTTTATATTTTAGTCGCTCGCTCAGTCTTGGCGTACCCTATGTCGGTGTTGTATCGGTGATGTGTCGGTGTTTGTCGGTAAATGTGAAAACGCCCATTATAATTTGAGAGTGGCCGTCATTAGCTGGATCAATTATTAGGGTAATTGAATATCAATCGCGGAGGTAAATTATGTATGTACTGCACATTTTGTTAATCCCACGCGTAAATAAATCAACACAACTTGGGACGTTTAAATAAAACTTACTAGAAATCTTGTAGTGACCGACCAGTAGCGAGCCACTCCCTAGTAGGGATGGAACAAAGTAACCGAATCAGTTTATTTGCAACAGCGCGTGCGCAACCGATAGCTGCGCTAGTCTGTGGATTAATCAATTAATCGAGTTCAAATTTATTTCGTGTTTTAACCTGTCGCATAAAGTATTAGTCACTCACCACTCACCACTCACCACTGATGATGATTTTGTTAGAATGTGTTGTGTCTTCAACGTGATTAGATATAGTGCTTAGTTGATATAGTGTTTACTGTTTAGTTGATATAGCGTTCAGTTTTATTTCCAATGAGTTCTGTGCATCACAAAAATAGTCCTATCTGGTCATATTTTAATGCGATTGATCAGAATAATAGGTGTGATATGTGTGGTCTAGTTATGTTTTTCCGTGTAACAATTACTAATTTAACAACTCACCTAGGAAGAAAACACCCTACTATTAACTTAAAGTTAGACTCGTAGCTGCTCCTGCATGTGGGTGTTAGACCTACTAATAGTAGCCCACTATTGAACACACTTTTCTTAGTGAAATAATTTTAGATAATCAGAACGATGAACTTTTATTACCGGAACCTTCGACTAGAAGTTCACAAATTAATAATGAAACAGTTTCAAGTAATCGTCGACTTAACCTTTTGACAATTACACTGTGTAACAGAGTGAATTTATAAATTTATTTTAACCTTAAACTTCTAAAGTATAAATACAGCTATACTACGTGGCCGACAAAACTTTCCTTTAAGAGGTCATCGTGATGACGTAGAGCTTAGAGAAAACGATAGCAAAGAAAATGAAGAAAACTTCCGAGCACTTTTGAGATTCCGTATTGATGCCGGTGATAGTGATTTAAAGAATAACATAAAAACAGCACCTAAACATGCAACATTTATTAGTAAAACAACTCAGAACAAATTAATTGAAGCTTGCGGGAGAAGTTATCTTTAGTAAAATTGTTAAGTCCATTAAAGCAGGGCAATTTTTTTCGGTACTGGCAGATGAAACAACGGATGTTGGAACAATTGAACAGATGAGTCTTTGTGTTAGATTTCTGGACATACTTTCACTTAAAATTCGAGAAGAATCTTAGGTTTTGGGGAAGCGAGAAATCTCAGTGGCGAGGCTCTCACAAACTTACTTCTTGAAAAATTAAACAATCTTGGACTTAAAATTGAGAACCTGCGTGGTCAAGGGATGTGAGAGAATCCAGTAAACGAACAGTTTTAATGAAAACAAAAATACATAAAAAATATCCTAAAGAACCAAAGTGTAAACTCAAAGCGCTTTATGAGACACGTTGGGTAGAACGACACGAGGCATTTTTGCACTTTTTACATA
>JBCFYV010002404.1:22500-83195 GCA_039000515.1 Timema cristinae
TAGTGGGATTTGCCGATGACATCGCTATAGTTGCTGTTGGAAAGTTCCTCGACGAGGTTACGTACATAGCGAACAGAGCTATCGCCAACATCCGTCAGTGGCTTTCTTCTGTTGGCCTGCAACTAGCAGATCACAAGACGGAGGCAGTACTAGTGACAGGAAGGAAAATCAGAGAATCCATCACCCTGAGTGTAGGAGACAATGTCATCATATCTCAACCTTCACTGAGGTACCTGGGCGTGCAAATAGATGCCAAGTTACGCTTTAACGACCATCTTCGGAACGTCAGCCAAAAAGCAGCAAAGGTGGCAAATGCGCTTTCAAGCATCATGCCCAACACGGGAGGCCCAAAGCCGAGCCGCAGACGTCTGATTTCTACGGTCACAAGCTCCATTATGCTGTACGCAGCACCAGTCTGGTCACCGGCAATGAAAGTGGCGGTGCATGCCCACATGTTGAACAAGGTACATAGGAGAATGGCACTGCGTGTTGCATGTGCCTACCGCACAGTCTCTGGCGATGCTGCTTGCGTGATAGCAGATATGACGCCTATCGACCTCTTGGCAGACGAGCGAAATAGGATTTACCGCCAGACCCGGAATCCTTCCGAGCTTACGAAAACAACCATCGTGAGGGACGAAAAGAAGAGAACCATGGAAATGTGGCAAAGACGCTGGGACTCATCGATGAATGGTAGATGGACCCACCGTCTTATTCCAGTAGTGTCACTCTGGAGTACGAGAAAACACGGTGAGACGGACTTTTACCTCACCCAGCTCCTGACAGGCCACGGATGCTTCAGGTCATATCTGGAGAGATTCGGACTAGATGATTCACCATCCTGTCCAAACTGCACAGAGTTGGAAGAGACTGTGGAGCACGTATTTTTTGGGTGTCCCCGCTTCGCTGTTGAGAAGGAGGAGCTGGATAGGCGACTCCAGACGAGATCAACTCCAGAAAGCATCGTCAGTTTGATGCTGCTCAACGAGGGCAACTGGAAGGCTGTAGCAGACATGGCTTCGCGCGTTGTGAAGAACCTCAGGCTAGAGGAAAGAGAAAGGAGTAGACCACCTAGATAATGGCAACGACGGAGTAGGCAGTTAGCCATCCAGCCTCACGCGAAGTAATGCCTGACGGCCGTTCCGCGTGGGGTGTATTGGAGAACACTCTTGAGGTGGGGTACAGGGCTGTACCCGGGGGTTTTAGTGGGTAGGGTTCTACACTTTGTAGTTCGGTACGTCGGGAATATGGAATATTCTTGCCGTACACCTAGAGTCACCTTCTCTAGTGGAGTCCCACAGCCTTTCAGATGGATCTTAAGGCTCCGTAAAAAGGATTTCCCTCCTCAATAAAAAAAAACAAAAAAAAAACTAATACATACATACATTACATACATACATACATACATACATACATACATACATATCTACAACATACAACATACATACTACATACATACATACATACATACATACATACAACATACATACATACACATACACTACATACATACATACATACATACATCAACATACAACACTTACAAACATCTACATACATACATACATACATACATGCATACATAACATTACATACATGCATACATACATGCATACATGCATACATGCATACATGCATACATGCATACATGCATACATGCATACATGCATACACATACATGCATACATTGCATACATGCATACATGCATACATGCTACATACATGCATACATGAACATGCATACATCATACATACATACATACATACATACATACATACATACATACATACATACATACATACATACATACATACATCTACATACATACATACATACATACATACACATACATACACATACTGCATACATACAATACTTACAATACATGACATACATACATACATACATACATACATACATACATACATACATACAATACATACATACATACATACATACATACATACATACATGCATACATGCATACATGCATACATGCATACATACATACATACATACATACATACATACACCACGTTGGGGGTCTGACCCATACGTGGTGCGTCCCCAGGTGGCGGATAGGGGAACGCTCTGCAGATATGCAGGGTAGGAGGAAAATAAAATACCTCTCGCGGGCCAAACAGAATAAGGGAAGGAAAACCCCGAAAATAAACCAACCAACTGCTGCCTTGCATGGAGGGATTGGATTTCCCAAAGGCTAGGACATGGTTAAAGTCCGAAATGAAAC
This sequence comes from Timema cristinae, assembly GCA_039000515.1. Taxonomy (NCBI): domain Eukaryota; kingdom Metazoa; phylum Arthropoda; class Insecta; order Phasmatodea; family Timematidae; genus Timema; species Timema cristinae. The sequence goes on from JBCFYV010002404.1 coordinate 24,750, forward strand.
CCGGATCGGTGTATTTTATGGTTCATTGGGAGTGCCTTGTTGTGGTTTACGAGGCTGATGTGTGCTAGCACTGCCGAGATGATGCTATGGCGTATGACATGTGGCCAGCCCCTTCGGGCCCTGATCAGGTAGTACGCATTGGTCATGGATATCGGAATCCATGATGCCACGAGCGAGCGCCAGTCCGTCCGTGTATTCCGGGACTGGTAAAGCGAAGGTCAGGCCTCAGGAAACTGGGGTAAGCTCCTGTTGAGCTGAGGGTATACCCGTTCCTGATTTGTTTGGCCCGCTCCCTTGCATACGAAGCGCTGGTGAAGATTGAATTTTAGCAGGATTTTTTAAAAACCAACTAGATAGAATGAATGCATGGGGCGATCCAATGGAGGTAGATACAGTACTAAGCAAGGAGACAGAACGAGGACTGAAGGCTCTCTTCCGACTAGAGAAGGAACTGGACGACCTATACCAGGACGTCAAGCCAAGGACTAACATCGCCAAGGAGATTCGTGCAAAAATGAGCAGGGTTATGAGCACTTTTGAGCTGGCGAAACTAGTTATAAGTGATGTTCAAGCGATGTTTGACCAGCAAAATGGCGTGGAGGCCGAGATCCAAAAGGCTCAAAGTCGTGATCAGTCCGTTGGGAGCGAACGCAGGGAACCCTCTGAACCACAGACTCAGAAGGGTGCAGAAGTTCAGTCCCCTGCGAGAAATAAGGAGAGGCCCCTGGAATCCCCACGACACGTGTTTTGGGTGGCACCGACGAGGTCCATCCCAGAAACATCAGAAGGGCGAGAGAAGACGACGGCGGACAGAGTGGACCATAGGCTTCAGGAAAATGGCGTGAAACAACCGGAGTCAGTAGAGAACGAAAAGGCACCTGTTTTAAACGGTGAAGAAGCGACAAGAAAGACGCAAACAAGAGAAAATGTTGCGCCCAGATGTGGTGATTGTCAAATCTAAGGAGGGAAAATCCTATGCTGACATCGTGAAGTCCCTGAAGAGTGACCCTAAACTACATGACCTCAAGGAAAACGTTAGCAAGATGTGGAGAGATGCTGCGGGGAATTTCCTGCTGGTCTTGAACCGCAAACTAAACAAGGAACCGGAGATATTCGTCAGGTGATCCAGGAACAACTGGTGAACTCCGCTGTGGTCACTAGCAGGACGGACATGAAGTCCATTGAAATAAAGGACCTCGACAAATTCACGACAAGAGACGAGATATGTGATGCTATCCGTCAACAAGTAGAGGGGACTGACGTCAAACCCGATGCTATAAAATCCCTTCGACAGGCGTATGGAGGAACGCAGATCGCGCTACTTGTCCTTACTGCTAGCCATGCGAAACTCGTCCTACAAAAGGACAAACTGAAGATAGGATGGGTTGTTTGCAGAGTAGAGAGAGAGTCTCTCCCTGGAATGCTTTAGATGCCTAGAGTTTGGTCACTTGGCCAGGATGTGCAAAGGCCCGGATCGGTCGAAGCAGTGCACCAAGTGCGGAGAAACCACACACATTGCCAAGGACTGTGTGAAAGCCAAGATGAAGGGCCTCCTGTGCAGTGAGAATTTGGACAGGAATCATCGAACAGGAAGTAGTGCGTGCCCTGCTTACAGGGAAGCAATGGCGTTACTGCACAAGAGAAGACGATGAGGTTTCTTCAGTTAAACCTGAATCATTGTGAAGCAGCACAGGACCTCTTCTGCAGTCTGCAAGTGAATTGAGCATTGACTTGGCGATCCTCTGTGAACAGTACCGGAACTTAGACAACTTGTCGTCCTGGATACCGGACCGTACTGGCAAAGCCGCTATCTGGATGCGCAGGGGTTTGTTCATCGAAGAAAGACAAACAGTAAAAAAAGATGGATTCATCTGGGCAAAGGTGGGAGGCATATACGTTTGCAGCGTCTACGCTCCACCTAGCATCTCCCTGGAAGGATTCCAGCACATGCTGGATGAAATCGCTGACGAACTACGAGGCAGAAAACCTGTTATTATAGCTGGTGATTTTAATGCCTGGGCTACAGCCTGGGGCAGTATAATGACCGACAGACGTGGCGAGAGCCTTCTGGATGCACTCTCTCTGATGGATATGGTGATACTGAATATCGGTATCACTCCTACCTTCGAGAGGAACGGCAACAGCTCCATCATCGACGTGACTTTCGTGAGCGAAAACCTGGCTTCCCGTATGGTGACATGGAAAGTAAGTGATCACCTTACACAGAGTGACCACCAGGTGATCATATTCGAGATGATAACCAGCCAGAGACCAGTAAACCCGGGTAGGGAGAGGACAAGAGGCTGGAACGGGCGCTCCTTTGATCGAGGAACCTTCATCGTTTTGATGGAGGACAGTGACATTGAGCCGAGGGATACGCTTGATCAGATAGTTGCGCAGTTAATGTCGCTTGTCACCGACGCTTGCGACGCTGCTATGACGAGGCGTTCCTGTAATCACCGACACAAACCAGCGTTCTGGTGGAACGAGGAGATAGCTGAACTCCGTAGAAGATGTCTCCGAGCTAGGAGAAACGCCCAGCGTGCAAGGGGTCGTTCGACCTTCTCTGCTCTCAGAAACCAATATGCTGTAACCAGGAGAACCTTGGGCAAAGCCATCAAGGCAAGCAAACGACGGTGCTGGAAGGAGATGTGTAAGGAGGTCGACCAGGATCCCTGGGGCAGACCCTACAGGACAATGATGGCTAAGATGAGAAAACAGGATTCGGCTTCACCTACTTGTCCGGAGTTCTTGGATAAGATAGTGAACACCCTCTTCCCACGACAATCGGATGTAGTGCTCATTGAAAACCGATCAGATGACCTGGAAGAAGTGCAACCAATCACTTGTGAAGAACTACTGAAAGCAGCTCGCAAAATAGGAGACAAAAAGGCTCCGGGCCCAGACGGAATTCCGAATGTATCTCTGTAAACCGCAATCAAGACGAGACCATACTTATTTATCCGAGTCTACAAGGCGTGTCTGAGAGAGGGGTGTTTCCCTGACTGCGGGAAAAATCAACACCTTGTTCTCCTTCCGAAAGGGGCCAAACACCAAGACGAACCATCATCATATCGTCCAATCTGCCTCCTGGACACATCTGGCAAATTGCTTGAGAGGATCATTGCTGACAGAATAGAGGTATTCAGTGAGGGGCCACAGGGCCTCTCTGAAAACCAACTAGGATTCCGTAAAGGCAGGTGTACGATTGATGCGATAGATAAAGTTGTAACCATTGCCAGGGACGCAATAGCAGGCAGAAGCTGGTCGAAAGGCACGAAGAAATATTGCGCCATCGTGACCTAGATGTGAAAAATGCGTTCAACTCTGCTAAATGGAGCTGCATCATGGAAGCGCTTCGGAAGATGGAGGTACCTGCCTATCTTCGGAGGATGATCGCTAGCTACTTCTCAGATAGAGTCCTGACCTACGACTCCGAGACGGGTCAACGAATGTACCGGGTAACCGGAGGAGTGCCGCAGGGAGCAGTTCTTGGTCCTCCGCTGTGGAACATTATGTACGATGCGGTGCTGAGGCTTCCATTGCCAGATGGAGCTACGATAGTGGGATTTGCCGATGACATCGCTATAGTTGCTGTTGGAAAGTTCCTCGACGAGGTTACGTACATAGCGAACAGAGCTCTCGCCAACATCCGTCAGTGGCTTTCTTCTGTTGGCCTGCAACTAGCAGATCACAAGACGGAGGCAGTACTAGTGACAGGAAGGAAAATCAGAGAATCCATCACCCTGAATGTAGGAGACAATGTCATTATATCTCAACCTTCACTGAGGTACCTGGGCGTGCAAATAGATGCCAAGTTACGCTTTAACGACCATCTTCGGAACGTCAGCCAAAAAGCAGCAAAGATGGCAAATGCGCTTTCAAGCATCATGCCCAACACGGGAGGCCCAAAGCCGAGCCGCAGACGTCTGATTTCTACAGTCACAAGCTCCATTATGCTGTACGCAGCACCAGTTTGGTCACCGGCAATGAAAGTGGCGGTGCATGCCCACATGTTGAACAAGGTACATAGGAGAATGGCACTGCGTGTTGCATGTCCCTACCGCACAGTCTCTGGCGATGCTGCTTGCGTGATAGCAGATATGACGCCTATCGACCTCTTGGCAGACGAGCGAAATAGGATTTACCGCCAGACCCGGAATCCTTCCGAGCTTACGAAAACAACCATCGTGAGGGACGAAAAGAAGAAAACCATGGAAATGTGCAAAGACGCTGGGACTCATCGATGAATGGTAGATGGACCCACCGTCTTATTCTAGTAGTGTCACTCTGGAATACGAGAAAACACGGTGAGACGGACTTTTATCTCACCCAGCTCCTGACAGGCCACGGATGCTTCAGGTCATATCTGGAGAAATTCGGACTAGATGATTCACCATCCTGTCCAAACTGCACAGAGTTGGAAGAGACTGCGGAGCACGTCTTTTTTGGGTGTACCCGCTTCGCCGCTGAGAAGGAGGAGCTAGATAGGCGACTCCAGACGAGATCAACTCCAGAAAGCATCGTCAGTTTGATGCTGCTCAACGAGGACAAATGGAAGGCTGTAGCAGACATGGCTTCACGCGTTGTGAAGAACCTCAGGGTAGAGTAAAGAGCAAGGAGTAGACCACCTAGATAATGGCAACGACGGAGTAGGCAGTTAGCCATCCAGCCTCACGCGAAGTAATGCCTGACGGCCGTTCCGCGTGGGGTGTATTGGAGAACACTCTTGAGGTGGGGTACAGGGCTGAACCCGGGGGTTTTAGTGGGTAGGGTTCTACATTTTGTAGTTCAGTACGTCGGGAATATGGAATATTCTTGCCGTAAACCTAGAGTCACCTTCTCTAGTGGAGTCCCACAGCCTTTCAGATGTATCTGAAGGCTCCGTAAAAAGGATTTCCCTCCTCGTTAAAAAAAACAACATACATACATACATACATACATACATACGTACATACAATACATACAATACATACAATACATACAATACATACAATACATACAATACATACAATACATACATTACATACATACATACATAGAATACATACAATACATACAATACATACATTACATACATTACATACATTACATACATACATACATACATAAATACATACATACATACATACATACAAACATACATACATACATACTTACATACGTTACAGTACAAGCCCAATTTCAGGACAAACTAGTTCGGACTAGGCTCATTTGATATAATATCCTTCCGCTTGTAGGATAAACCGACATAGTCTGGCGTTTTTAGGCGTTTTAACCCATACAGTGAATCGACCTTGGACAGGTTTCATCATTCCCAGTTCGAGCGCAAATGTTGTCACCTAACCTAACCTAAACCTGGTTTGGCCTAATAAAATTGTAGGCTATACTAATTTATCCTATGATCTAGGCCAACATTTCAGTATTAACGAGTTTAGACTAGACAAAACTAGTACATGCGGAGGCTCTTAGGATATAGGTGACCTGGTGGTCTAGGGGTAAGATGTCTGACTTCTGTGCTGGTGGCCGGGGTTCAATCCTCGGTCCCGGCACAGATTTATCTGATTTCCAAACCCTTCCTTCACCTCTGACAAGATATCTTGTGAATGTGGGGAATGCCAGGCCACCACCGTGGTTCGGATTCCACTTTAAACTGTAAGTCCTTCATTTCATCTCACAATCATCCTACCGTTACACATTAGCGTAAGTGCGTATAACCCGAACGGGTAGTAAGACGCGGTGCTAATAATAATAATAATAATAATAATAATAATAATAATAATAATAATAATAATAATCTTAGGATATATCAATTCGGCCTAGTCCGATCTAGTTTGTCCTGGAATCGGGTTTGGATGGCAACATATTTAAGAGTATAGAAATACCCGGATTTTCTTTGCTTCAAACAGACGGAAATAATATTTCTTCCGGCACAGTTTTTAATAAATTAAAAAAACAACTGATAATTTGTTTAAAATGATCTCTTGGAGATGCACATGTTTGGTAACAGGTGTTACTAATATTTAAATTCATCCCTGTGCGTGCTGTATTTATCGCGCAGTGCACATTACAGACAAACTCTTTATGTTATTAATATAGATGAATCATTTATACTGCTCCTCTATTGAATACTCCCGGAAGAGCATATGAAGGCTGAGACGGAATAAATCCAAATTCAGTACAATATTTATTTCTATGTAATAAAGTTAATATATGTTTAAAATAGAAATGGAAAATAATAATAATAATAATAATAATAATAATAATAATAATAACAATAACAATAATAATAATAATAATAATAATAATAATAATAATAATAATAATAATAATAATAATAATAATAATGGAGCTAGAAATAAAATACTTTTTTACGTAGAGAGTTAAAATTCTATGTTAATAAAATTAATGAAGTAAATGAATTAAGGTTTAAGCTATATTTCATGTGGACTAGGAACCCCAAAATGTGATTGCTCCAAGCGTTATGAATCTTCTGGGTGGCCTTGGATGTTATATTTGATTTAATAGGTTTGACCCTAATCAGCTGCTAGCACGATTTTGTGTGAAACAAACGATTTATTTTTTGCACATTTGCATCAGTCCTCTCATATTGAGCGTGTAAATATTTATTAGTGTAATGGTTCTATAGTTCGCAGATCTTGTGTTTACATAACGCTGTGTCCAAAAAGTAGATACAAAACAAACATTTAGAATTATACATTACATTTTTCCATTGTAGTTCTTTATTCGTCAATTCATTAATTAAATCTATCTCGCAGAAGCTCTAGAGTTGTCTGAAGCCAGCCAAGTAGTTCATTGACCCAGTTTCACCTCTTCCATACAATCAGCACTGGATGGGACTCATTGGATGGCCATTAATTAAACATTTCTCTAGGGATGCCAACAAGGTGGTCGATTTAATTGGCATACAAATGTCCATCCACCGAGTAATAAAGTAAATTAAATTAAAAGTCGTTCAATATTCTTAGGAATGAGTATAACTTGAGACAAGGAAGAAGAACAGTTTTAAATTAAGTTGGTGGCCTATACACTTAATAAAATTGTAACAATGCAATCTTCGTATTGTACAATTACTACCCCACCCGACCTGATATTCCACGTTCAATCGCTTAAAGCATGCTACCCGCTCCAAAAAATACCTTGACGTATCCTACAATAGTAAACTTCACTATTGTAGCCCAATGTAGCCCCAACAATCATACATTGAATCAACGTTCCTAAATATTCAATATTAACTGTCTACTTAATAAACTGTTCTTCACGTACCTTCGGATCTCCAAGCTGGCATCACTAGATTACTACCAAGTCCAAAAATTTCACTGTGGAAGCGCGGGGCGACCACGACTAGAAGAGTCCGTATTAGATGATCAACCCGGCCCGAGAATAATATTAACACTGGGCGATGTTTTCCAAGAGTCCAGGCACGAAATCAACACGCCCCGTATTGCCCCCTGGAGGGGGGATAAGGCCACCCTCACCTGACATCAGATGTTCCAACAGCGGTCAGAGAATCGTAAACAACTGCATTTCGACGATAGACATCCAATCAGCGGCCAGGAAGACTCGCGAAATTACGGCATGATGACGTACTGCGTGGCTGACTACAATGTAATCCCACCCCCTTTCTTGTTTTCTAGACTCAATATATAGGAGAATGTAAATTGTATTAAATATAACATTATTGAATTGAGCTTCATCGAAAGAGCATTTCGATAGAGCGGACTATGTGTTGGGGTCATGGAGGAAAGACCTAGGAAAATATTACGTTTGATATAATTTAATTTATGTTTGTTTGAACTAACTATTTATTGGGGTCATTGAAGAGAGACCTATGGAGTAAATTGTTTAATCTTTGAGTCAACGCTATGGAGATATTTCGTTTGCTATTAGTTAATGTAATATGTAGAACAGTCCTTATGTTAGCGTCTTGGGAGATAGACCTGTCTTGTCATAAAGTTAAAATTGTTATAACTCAAGCAGAGTAATGGAGGAGTTACGTTTAAATAAATTATATTTTATACTATTGTCCAGGGTCATAGAGGCATATTTTGATAATATGGAAAGGTCAAGAATGTCATTGTTAGTTATTACTTATAGTGTTGTAACCATTAGACGTTACATTCTAAAATTAGAGTAAACTATTTGGTGGCTACGCGACTTCTTGCGTTTGATTATCTGCGTCATGGATTATATCCATGAAATATCCTTGTAACTAATGTAAACTTTGAATTGAAGTAATTAGCAGGATACGAGATATCACACTGTATTTTTATACAGCAAAAGCCTATACCTTTATTTATGGGTATCAATAGGCTTATTTATATTTGTACCCGTTTGTGGGTTACTATTTTTGAAAGACCTTAAGTCATATTATTAGTTACAGTAAATTGAGAGATGTGTTTGGGTAGTAGCTCTACCAAATACCTGAAAGACGGTACATCATATGAGGCAATGTTTTCTTTTACAGTAGTAGCTATTGTAAAGTTTTTGAATTAAGGCCATATGTTCCTTGGTTTGTTTACTGCTTTGAACAAATTAAAATACACATGATTGAAAACAATGCTATTTTATCTGTTGTCATTTATAAAATGTACGTTACGTCCTTCCTGTCCTGTAGTTTAGGGGCCTTATCTATAGGATCAGCGGAGGGTGTAGCAAAATAATTGTATCCATTTTATGAATCTTAAAATACTATAAGAGTCCAATTTTTCTTTAGCTAAACCAGTCCTTTCAATGACAACACTTAGATGTCTTGAGTACCTCTCTGCATCAAACTTCTCACATGTGGTTTTAATGCGTTACGCCCCTCGATACTCGATTAGCTCGAGATAAACCACACTTGGTCTGACATAAAGTTTGTCATAGGTTATAGACAGTTGTGTCAAAGAGGGGGAGGATAGATGTAGAGGGATGCCTCGCTACAAGACATTATTAATTAAAAAAAACCAACTCACTAAGCTGTCCCTAATAACCCAACAGGTTCTGACTCCCTTTGACCCTTAATTGTACCACAACCAGACACGATCGACCGCATCAACACAAACCGGCAAACTGAACCACTAGACCACAGTTCGGAAAACTTCCGCTAGTGGGCGCGCCTTCTAAGCTACCACCTTCGTGAACTTTATAGAACGAGTTGAAATATCGTGAAGTGTTCCTCTTACTTATATAAATTTGGAGTTCCATGGCGTCTCAACCTGGCAGGGTGTGAGCGGCGCAGATCGTCCGCCAGGTGATTCCCCTCTTAAATAATTTCCCTTGACTCCCTTTCTCTACTTCCTTACTACCCACCCCTCTCTCCACGGCTAGCCGTATATAATGATCCTGGAGTGGCCTTTATCTTCACTCTTGGGAAAGTTTCTACAAGTAGTGCTAGCGTCTAAGCTACACCATGCATTAAAATTTAAGCACAATATTTATTTTCGGTATACCATTTAATATCTTTCAAAATTCTTTTCTGGCTTAAAATTTTAATTCTCGTAATATAAAAAATGAATAATTCTTTATGTAAATTTGTCAAATGCTGTAAACATTAATTTAAAGATCTTAGATAATTGTTGCTATACCGAGATATGATTCACATGGTTTATTGTGTTAGTTTGGGTTGTACTCATATATCGGAGTAACGTAATGGCAATTATCATAATCGTATCAATTCTTAGAATTCATGCTATAAAATGTTATTTATAATCAGGGATATTATATTTTATTGTTAAATGTAATCTTGTTGCTTAAATGTTTTACCCTGGAATTATAAAATAAAATACCTGTTGGGGCACGCTCAGGTTGCCTTGTGCGCAGTCCTCTTTTAGGAGATCTAAATTCATATGAAATTCTAATTTTTACTATTTCAGCTCTTGGAATAATTTGTTTGGAAAAGGAGTGAGGCTAGAGTGCCTATAATTTTCTATTATGGGGAATTTATATGTTACCTATTATTATACTATTGTTATATGTTTCCATACAACAAATATAGATGTGAGGTATTGTAAGATATGTTTTCACCTTTCATGCTCAAACCAACTATGTATATTAGGTTCTTTTACAAAGCACCAAAACTTGGTGCACCCCTGTTGCATTTCATGCAGGATGGCAATAACTTTCAAGTCACTGATGATCTGGTAATTGTTGGCGTCAAGGAGTAGCTTCATAATTGTTGTCATATGATTCTTTCATATGATCTGCCTATAGGGATTGATGGTAGAGTATTGTCATGGTACAATATAATTACCTTTAGGCCTTATTTAAAATAATCCATAAACAATCTCTACTGTTGATGGTTGTGGTTAAAGTTGAGGGATTGCAATAATCTTGTAATTACCCTGATTTGACCCCTAAAGCATATTTGAAAGCATTGAAAATATTCTCCTCTTAATTTTATATATTAAACATATTTTTCTTTTATTTACATTTTATATTCTATTAGCTCATGCCTAAAATACGACTTATTCTATGTTATTAATTTATAGTAGTCACCAGATTCTAGCTAAGAAGGTACTTGTTGTTTTTTTTTTGTTAATTTAACACCCTAAATTTAAAAGGCATCAGCCGTTGTAACTAACTTCAGTGTGTTGACGTAGTCGGTTGATACGTGGGAGTGTTTTAAAGGCCGCTTCCGGTTCTGGAACCTCCTAGAGCTTTGTTTGCCGGGAGTGTGGATCCGCTCTGGTACTCTCTAATACAAGCCTTCGGTCTGATGGGACGTGTTTTGAGATGTGCGAGTGTTAGGTGCGCAACATGTTCACAAGGAACATGAAGATTTATTATAGAAATAATTCGATGTTATCCTGCATTTAAATATACTAAAAATTAAATTCATACATAATTCAAGCAGGTGCGGGTGTGTTGAATAAGATATCTTTACAAAACCGCGACATTTGGCAGAGTAACCAGGATAATTTTTCCAACCGCTTGGCAAGTCTAAAATTATTGAATAAATTATTAATAAACTTATTTCTCTCATATAAATTCCAAACTCAACCTCAAGTATAGTAATGATAAAAATGGGAAGAAAGACACGCTGCAAACAACGCCGCCACGAGTACCACTAATCATGGGACATAACATTCAGTCTTCAATATAAAGTGCTAGAATACAAGACGTAACCTTTATCTCCACAACGAGGGGCCAATATTCGTAGTATAGCATAGGACATACCAAGTGAGGCCAGAGTAGGACCATTTCATATGGCTACCACGTGAGTAGTGGTATTGGCACTTCATCACACTACGTCACACCGTGAGATAGTATTGTGATGTCAATTGACATACTTTGCACATCAGTTTGATTTACCGTTATTCCCCCTCCCCTTCCGCCCTCCTCCACCACCTCCCTGACCTCTTTTCCCAAGTACGAAATGTCCTCCCCTAAAACCCCTCCCCTACAACCTCCCCCCTTTTACCACCCACGGACATGTTGGTCCTTGATGATTAATTATTAATGATTGTTAATTAATTATTGTTAATTGATTATTGCTAATTAATTATTGGCTATGATTGAGGTGTTGGAGTTTTTATTCATTTATTGGGGGGAGCAAACGGTCCATGACGTTTTGGCATGAGGGCTCTGCACGTACCTCGCGCTATGTCTGTCGGGGATAGAGTGTGATAAATGATTCCCCTGCCTTGAGACCCCTTTTCACTTCCCCCTCCTTAGAGGTATGTGTCGCAACACCTTGGGTTTTCCCTGGCGACAGTTTGGCGGCTCAACAAGGCAAGTTGAGACAAGAATAGATATTGAGGTCATTGCCTTGGGCCAAGGGGGTTTTCCCTATGACGGTGTTGCAACCCTGGTACCATTCTGGTGGGTCGACAAGACAAGTCAGGACAAGAATAGATTGCGAGGGTGTAATGGGTTTTCCCTGGCGACAGTTTGGCTGCCCAACAAGGCGAGTTGAGACAAGAATAGATATTGAGGTCATTGCCCCGGGCAACGGGGGTTTTCCTAAGACGGTGTCGCAACCTGGCGCAAGTCTGGTGGGTCGACAAGACAAGTCAGGACAAGAATAGATCGCGAGGGCACAATGGGTTTTCCCTGGCGACAGTTTGGTGGCCCAACAAGGCGAGTTGAGACAAGAATATATATTGAGGTCATCACCCGGGCAACGGGGTTTTCCCTATGATGGTGATGAACCCAAATCATTACAGTCGGCCCTTTCAATTTGTAACTGTCACCGATAATCATCAAGATGAGTTTTGACGCGCTGGAAAATTGGATAAATTCAGGTATGTTTTTAATACAGTTTTGTATATTTTAATGGTTTCTAATTTGCTTTTCACGTCCTGGTGTACAGCGGTATTCTCTTCTTCTTTGTTATATGACGAGCCCCAGACGCTTGGCGAGGCGGCTCAAACTGTGGGTCCCAATAGCCTGGACCAGTTGCTGAACTTTACAGAAGACGGGATTTGTAGGGCGGATGGCGACTGGTCCATGGGTAATTAGCGGCCTACGATAAATTTGCCGTGTTTTTTTATTTCCGGTAAATGGTAATTAATATGTATTTATTTAATTTCAGACTACTGGGATCCATATGGGCTGGAAGAGGGCCTACTGAACAACGTAGCGACGTGCGTGCCGGTGCCTGCCCAGATGGAGGCAGGCCCAGCGGTCTGTGCTTGGCACGACGTAGCCGGCGTCCTCAGGCCAGCTCCCACCGACCTCACACCAACCCCTGGCATACTCTCGCCGGTGCCCCTATCACCTGCGCCCACAGAAGGTGACAGAAATTCACCCCCCGATTTTTGGGGTGATTTGCATGCTATCGACCACCTAATATGTAAGCACCATCTACAAGTAACCATACTCTAGCCACTAGTTTTAAAATATACTATTTGTGTGTGCTCTCTTTCTACCAAATCGCCGTTATCTTGCCAGCATACCAAAACCTCTTGTCCGCTGCGGGTTTCGGGAAGGTTGTAAACTTGTTCCCTTTCGGGATAACAGATGACGTTTGCACACAGTTTAGATCAGGAAAAAAAAGTGTTCAAATATATATATATATACACCTATATATATATCTGCATTATAATTAATAGGGAAACTATATTGTTGCTTTAGCTGATTATTTAAAAAAAGAGAGAGAAAAATCTTACCTAATTTAGTGCTAGTCTTACTACCCTTTCGATGTATAAACTTAAAAAACCTACTGGGCCTGTGGGGGAGTCCTGGGTTCGATTTCCTGGCATAAGCAAAAATGCTGGTTTAGCCTTTAATAGCGAAAAAAATAACTACCCTGACCGGTATTTTGTACATGTTCCAGTAATGGATTTAAAGGGTCCCGGGCTCATTTCCCGTACAAACATTCAATGGCAGAAAATTATAATGGTCGCTTTACATTGTGCTGGTTCAAATATTAAGCCATCACCTTAGTGCCTTCGATAGCGTGTCTGGGTGAAAATGAGTGTTTAACTGCGTTGGACGGTATTTTGTAGTTGTCCTAAGGTGTATTTATTACAAACACGTTTCGAAAGGTCCTGGGTTCGATTCCCTACATGGATTAAAATGAAGGTTTAACCCTTCATAATGTTAAATTAACTGCCCTGAACTAATTTTGTAGTTGTACTAGGGTTAAAGTGTATTTATTACAAACACTTTGAGAAAGGTCCTGGGTTCGATTCCCTACATGGGTGAAATTGCAGGTTTAACCCTTGATAGTGTTAAATTAACTGTCCAGGACTAATTTTGCAGTTGTACTAGGGTTCAAGTGTATATATTACAAACACTTTACGAAAAGGTCCTGGGCTCGATTCCCTACATGGGTGAAAATGCAGGTTTAACCTTTCATAGTGTTAAAATAACTGCCCTGGACTAATTTTTTAGTTGTATTAAGGTTAAAGTATATTTATTACAAATACTTTGTGAAAGGTCCTGGGTTCGATTCCCTACATGGGTGAAAGTGTATGTTTAACCATTGATAGTGTTAAATTAACTGTATTGGACTTATTTTGTAGCTGTACTTGGGTTAAAGTATATTTATTACATTCACTTTGATAAAGGTCCCGGGTTCGATTCCCTACATGGGTGAAAGTGTATGTTTAACCCTTGATAGTGTTAAATTACCTGCCCTGGACTAATTTTGTAGTTGTACTAGGGTTAAAGTGTATTTATTACAAACACTTTGTGAATGTTGGTTTTTAGTTGAAGCAATTATGTTTAGGAAAAAAATGTAATATATTATATTAATACCGAAAGTAGATTGAAATTGAAAAGTATTATACATTTAAAGAGAAAAAAATACGCGCATGTTTGGAACTATTTTATTTAAAGTGCTTACATTGACACGTGCTTTTGTGTTATAGTTTAAATGGAGGCAGCAAAACGGGTTCATTTCCCGACACGATCGGTTTGATAAATTATCATGCAGCTGGCAGGGTTTGTGGATGTTAACATTTTATAAATAAAAAAGTGCCCAGAGCTTTAGAATGAAAAAAAATTGGTAACCGTTATAATTTAAATTATTTTATATTTATTTACACCAAGAGTAAACTTAATTCTATCCACTTTGCGTGAATACCTCTGCAAACACCTTATTTCATTTATGACGTGTTTATGTGTGTGTGTGTGTGTGTGTGTGTGTGTGTGCGCGCGCAAGCGCGCGCTTGTTTGTCGGGCCAACAGATAGCGTCGAAAGCCTGTTTTGAGCATTAATACGATTTTAATTAATAATTAATTAATTAATTAATATTTAGCACCGCGTCTTACTACCCGTTCGGTTTATACGCTTAATACAATTTTAAAGGGGGGGAAATAATGAGTATTAAGTTTAGGAAAAAATGTAACATATTAAATTAATACCGAAAGTAGTTTGAAATTGAAAAGTATTATACATTTTAAGGAGAAAAAAAACTCGCATGTTTGGAACAATTTTATTTAAAGTGCTTAGTTTGACACGTGCTTTTGTGTTATAGTTCAAATGGAGGCGGGAAACGGCGGCATGGTCCTCCCACCACCACCACTGGCAACTAGTCCCCCTCACCATAACACAGGAGTCCAAGCTGCGGTGCGGTAGACGGGGATCGTGGTTTTTCCACAACCCGTGGTGGCGGCTACAGCGGGACCATCTTCGGCACCGCAATCGGGATTTACTGGCCCGGTAAATCAGGTAGGTGGGGCCTTGTCGAATGGTGACCTTCTTCGGATCCTCAAAGAGAGAATTAAACAATTGAGGCGTTTCATTTATACATGTAGAGAAATTACCGTACATCTTGGTGCTCCAGAAAGCGATCGTGACGCATTAAACTGGCTTGAAGAATAAATTACTAATTTGCTCAATCGGCTGCAGGACCATGGCGTTAGCGCAGATGACCATGTCGGCTTACTTTTGAACAGCACTGACTCTACGTTGAACTCTGTATATGTCTCATTTAGGCGAGCAGACCAGTTAGACGCTCTAGCCGTGCTTGATAACGTAAGTCGCGTGCTGCAAAGTAATAGTTTGTTTTTGAGTACATCACTACTGTACGTTAAACTCAGCCATTTTAAGGAGCCTCGTGGGAGTGCACGTTATTGTGATTAACTCTCTCCCGCTACCACATATAGCCGTAATAGCAAATGAATCATTACGGCTCAAAATGGCTACAAACTTTTCCTTGCCCGTGCATTGGTTGTCGCCAAAGCTATATGTGACATTAAAAGAGAACTAAGATGCATGGATATGAACACCTTTAGACAAATCAAAATGGTTCGTCTTATTCAAAAATTCCAAGGAGAGGAACTATGCCAGGATGCCTTTGTGAATCTTTTGAAAAGTGGTGGAATAACTGAACTGAAACAATTTCAAATATACCTATCCAAATACAAAATCACGGTGTTCAGGGAACGTCGGGGGACTCAGGTCCTATATGAGGGGCCTACTCCTCCCGAACATTCCTCTAAGGGCTACCTTGATTTGTATTTTCCCGTCGATAAGCAAAACCATTTTGACGTCATAACATCCTTGACAGCCACATTTAAGTGCTCGTACTTTTGCCTCGAGTGCCGTGTGCGGCTCAGTAATAAGAATGTGCACAAGTGCGAGTCCACTTGCAAAAAGTGCTACGCTAAAGTGGTTTGTAGCGGAGGCTGATCTGTGGTCTGTAAAGACTGTGGACGTTGGTTCACAAACCAGACGTGTTTTGATAACTATAAACGTCCCAATTTCTGCAGAGGTCACAGGTCGGTCTGTGACGTCCAAAAGGTTTGCGAGGTATGCGGGCAATTTTTCAGTTTGGAAAAATCAAATTATTCACATAGGTGTTATGGGACTTTTTGTAGAGTATCTGAGACCCATCGTCCTTTTGGTCGATTCTGTTATATGCTGCTGGCCCCATAAAAGCAGTCACTGGAAAAAAGCAATTTCATGTTGTATTCTATGATTTTGAATGAAGACAAGAAACGCTTCTTCAAGGTGTGGCCAGCACGTACTTGTATGGACCTAACCTATGTGTTGTGCAGACGTGTTGCAAGGCCTGCGTTCATATAGATGCAAATGACTATCATTGCTCCAAATGCGTGGGCAATAGGACTCGCATAATCAAGGGTGATACCACAATGGCACAATTTTTTGGATTTTAGAGCAACTAAAATTATCAAAATTTAAGGATATCACCCTCATAGGCCATCATGCAAAGGCCTATAATGGTAGTTTTATTTTAAAATATATGATGGTGGTAAAAAGATGGACTCCAGAGCTTATAATGAACGGTGGTAAAATCATGTCCATGCGTTACGGCCCGCTCTACTTTATCGACTCGATGAACTTTCTCCCGATGTCGTTGTCCAAGATGCCAAAAACATTCGGCTTGGACGAGTCTTTAGCCAAGGGACAATTCCCCCTTTCTTTAATAAAAAAGAAAACGCGGGGTATAGGGGTCCCTTGCCGCCAAAGGAGGACTACAGCATGGGCGAGATGTCACTTGAGGGAAAGGAGCACTTTGAGGAGTGGTATGACGTGCTGATCAAAGATAATTATGTTTTTGATTTTAAAGGCAACTTGGAACTGTATTGTGTGAAAGATATAGAGATCCTACGGAAGGCCTGTTTAAAGTTTACAGACATGCTCATGGAGAAAGCAAAGGTGGATCCTTTCAGAGAGGCGTGTACGATAGCTGGAGCTGCCATGTTGGTTTACCGCCGAAGTCATATTAAGAAGAATACTATCAGTATTATTCCTAACGGTCGCTACCAGTGTGCAAACCAACAGTCGCACGTCGCCGTACAATTGCTCTGCTGGAAGACCCACCAACGCTGTGTCTATCCTTCATGCGGGTAACGGCCTTGAGGAATATGTGTTAGGGCAACGTGTAGACAGCGTTGTTAAAGCTGGAGATATCACCACCGTCTTCCAGTTCTGGGGCTGTTATTGGCACGGATGCCCTCTCTGTTTTCCTGACAGGACCACCCCTATCAAAAATAGCCCCCACGAGACCATGGAGACGCGCTATGAAGCGACCTTCTCTTGTTTTGAAAAGTTTAAGAATGTCGGCTACACGGTCGTAGAGATGTGGGAGTGTACGTTTAATGCGATGAAACGCACAGACAAGGACTTGAAACAAATTGTACTCCAGCACGAGGTGTATACTAAGGAGCACCTCAGCCCCAGGGATGCATTCTTTGGCGGGCGTACAAATTGTATCAAGGTCTTCCACGAAGCAGACCTTTCTTGTGGGGAAAATATCAAGTACTTGGGTGTGTGTTCATTGTATACTTACGTATGCTAGTAAAAAAATACCCCGTCGGCCACCCCAAAATTCACTTGGAACCAAATTGTCCATCTATAAATCAAGTAGAAGGCATAGCCAAAGTTATAGTCACGCCTCCGCGGAATTTATTCATGCCCGTATTGCCTACACGGATGCACGACAAGTTAATGTTCATCTTGAGCAGTAAATGCGGGGAGAAGAAAAACTAGTCGCGTGTCAGTACAGCGACAAAAAAGATCGCTGGTTGACAGGCGTCTGGGTAATATACGAGATTCGGAAAGCCATTGAGAAAGGCTAGATCGTTGAAGCAGTACACGAAGTGTGGAAGTACAATTTATCAGTTTATGACCATCATACACGTTCTAACGGATTGTTTCACGGGTACATTGATACGTTTTTGAAAATTAAACAAGGAGCCAGCGGATGGTCAGAGTGGTGTACCTCGCAAGAGGAAAAAATAGCTTATATTCAAAATTATGAGGAAAGTGATGGGGTAAAACTCAATTTCGGTTCTGTTTGTAAAAACCCTGATCTCCGCACTCTGGCTAAACTCTTTTTAAATTCACTATGGGGAATTTAGGGCAAAGACCCGATTTACTACACGTAGCCGTTGTTAACGACTATCAGGGCATCCACAAGTATATGATGGATCCGTACATCACCGTGGACAGCGTCATTGATGTTAATAACGAGGTTATGTTTCTCAATTACAAGAATGCGCGTGATGCGTTGTGCCCTAACCCCAATACAAGTGTGGCGGTGGCATGCTACACGACTGCTATGGCTAGTTTGCATTTATACAGCATCCTTGAACAATTGGGGGACCACGTTTTGTATCATGATACAGATAGCGTTCTATTTATTGAACGCCGCGGTGATTGGAGTCCACCGACCGGAGACTTTTTAGGTAACCTCACTGATGAACTTCAGGATTACGTTCTGTGAAGCTACATTAGCGCCTTTGTATCTGGCGGTCCCAATAACTACGCATACCAAGTTTGTGTTGGTGGTGATCCTGCCAAAACAAAAAGGGTGTACAAGGTTGGCGGGATCACCATAAACTATGGCAACCGGAAATACGTTAATTTTGACGTTTTGAAAGTAATGGTCACTGAACAAGCTGCGGAAAGATACATACAGATACCACACAAAATTGTAAAAAAAGTCTTGATACTGTATGTACCGTTTCGCAGACTAAAGTCTACCGGCCCGTGTACACCAAACGTCGGATAACCGATGATTATAACACGTTACCGTTTTGGTATAAGAGTCCTTGTAAACGCACTCGCCACGTCTAAAAGGTGATCATTCAGACGTGCTGAATAATCACTTTTTTTCTTTCACTCTAGACAGTTCCACTGACATACCATGTTTAAAAGATTTGAGATTTTTTGTATTTTTTTCTGCATGAAAACAAGCATATTTAAAAAAATATTTTATGGACTCGAGTTACTTTTTTGTATTTTTTATTTGCCAGTTTAATCCTCCATCTACCTGATATTTTCTAGTCAATGAGTTATTTGTATATTTTTTAATTCTAGTCAATTATAATAAACAGTTAGTGTATATATATAATAAACTGTTGGTATATATATGTATATTTATTTTTATTTCTAGTCAAAAAATGATAAAACTGTTTATTATACTCTATATATCTCTATTCTTTTAAATGTATATGATAACCTCTATGTATATATTATATTGGAACCAACTTTAGTAACAGGACTATACCCGGCTATGTATAATATCTATTGTAAATATCTCAGTTACCACCCACCCCCGCCTTACGTTCCCCCCCCCCCCCCACGTTCTCTCCATTTACCCACACGATGGACACCTGGCCCCCCCCCCCTCCTTCCCCGACCGACCCCACCCCCCCCTACAGCAGCGCCCCCCTCCCCCCCCCCCCCCCCCACCCCCCCCCCCACCCACCGGAGAGAAGGAGGATATAAGGCAGGACCATGGCTGGATCACTGGATTCGTACTTCAAGGGCCTCTGGGGTTGGGGGCGGAAAATTTGAACTATTGAAAAGTTTTTTTCTTGACACGGATGATAATCTCCCTCGCCCCCCCTCGCCTCCGTCACCGCAATTACAGCATAATGTTTCACTAAAAGGCACCAAAATGTATGCGCCCGCGCTCGTTCCAATTTTTTTTGTTAAATTGCAAGGGGGGTAAGGGGGGTAGGGTATAGGGATTTTGTCTTCAATGCTGTTTTAAAACAATTTTATTGGGGTACCTTTTACTCTGAAGGCTCTATCTCTATAAGTAGTTTTAAATTGTATTCCATATATGTTGCAGCTAATACTAACAACAACTAGCATCTTTTATTTTTTTGGATTATGAGTATTCTCTGGCTGTAACATTGCATAGGTTCACTCGCTTGTTGTACAACTTTGACCTTTTAAAAAAAAACAGATGATCATATTTGGAGCACTTTCTGAATCAACTTGATCTACGATGAGCAGTCGACACTACACTGGTCTTCTGCCTATAAAATTCATAACTGTGAAAGGGAACCACATTTTAAGCAATGATACTTATTCTGGAATTTTTGGGAATTTAACGTTATTAGCAGGGTTAGACAGTTGTATATACCAATCTGATTATGGTTTTGGACTTTGAATAAATAACATGCACCCCTTTTCTATACTTGCACTCACAACTATATTATATGTTAATACATTGTACTTAAAAAACTTTTCCCTATGTTTCCGCGGGCCTTAAGTGTAGATTGAATTTCTTTATAACTACACACTGTAATTTGTTACTATTCAAAATACCACAGAAAATAAATGTGAAAAATGCACACCATTTTCTTTAAGACTAAACAGAATCCAAAGAGAAATGGGAAAATAAGGTTTGCAATGCAAGATCTCATAAATATATGTTCATGTTTGGTCTTCTTGGAAAGAAGAAATTAGAAAGCCCACCGCCGCCTTATGTCTTGCAAAATTTATTTCAATGGTTTCCAGTGGGACTAGTTTTTTGTCTCAATCACCTGATATGATGGAAAGTCCTCGCGCGCACGCGCGCGCACTCTCCAACTTTTAATTTTCACTGTATAAAATATTGTGTAAGTCAAACACGGGGAAAAATACTACTAATTTATAAAGTAATATGCCCTTTTATTAAAAATTAAAAGAAATTCAAAAGGGAAGGTGTTTCCAACCTAAAAAAAAATGACAGTGAGTGTTGGTTTATGTAAATACAAACTATTTATTCCTAATATTTAATTTAACTAGGGGACACCATCAAAATGGCCGTTTTAGCTATAAAAAAAAATCTTTTTTCTTCAAATCAATTGACCTAGGAAATATTAATTTACCCTCCCATTTTACCCTACACTAAAAAGTGGCAAGCAAGGCTCACTCTTACATTTCAATACACCATTTGTGTAGATTATCAATAATGTGTAAGATCATATATATAAGTGTGATACTCCACACGTTAATGGAGTATACCTAAAAACATGGAAAAGATGTTGTCACCAAAATAGCAATTTGTTCAAATTTTTTATATTCCATGTTCATAGATAATTGTTGTTCGTTTCATTATTTATTTTATGTTTACCATTTATTTTTTATAGTGAATAATTTTGATACACACCAAAAATTTAATATTTCTCTTGATGTACACTCCTCTCGCCGGGGGCTCTATACTTTTATTGAAACTTTTTGAAGAGCTTTATATCCAAATACCACGCCGCCCCTCTCCCCCCCGCTCTTTAGCTCTAAGTCAATATACATAGTTGTTTATATTAAGATTTGTGGTTATGGATTTTTCTTTGAATGTTCTGCACTCTCGCTGCGGGAACGTTTTATTATTGCTGGAAAAATTATAACACATTTTTCTGATAAAATGGTATTTTATTTTTTCAATTTTTTATTATCCAAACAGGGTAATACTTTTATTTGTTTTAGACACAGAAATGTTAGTGTATTAACATCTTAAAATATAATGTGCCTCCCCAACATTTGATGGGCCTCATGATTTTCAATTTGTTTTACTTTTATCAAAAAAAAATTAGTTTTAATTTAATGCTGTTTTTTTTTTAAGCAAGTGGGATGTTGTGGATGTTGTATTTCAAATTTATTCTCTGAATAACAAAAAAACAAGATTAATTATCAACTAGAGAGTCCCCCCCCCCGCGACACTCGCTCCTACCTTAAAATACTATAAAAATTTCTTCCATTTTTTATGGAAAAATTTTTTTTAAATTTTTCTTATTTCGGCTCTTAAATTTTTAATTAGTTTTAAACTTAACTAGAGCTGTCACCATACTGTTTTTTCTTGCATTCTGATTTCTTGCAACAATACCACTGTTTCATTATTCTTCCACCACTCCTCGCTCTCCTCCGCCACTCTGACTCTTGCGACCTATCTTAAATGCTGTGATAACCCCTCCCACCCCCCCCTTAATGCGAAAATTTGGATCGTTTCATTACAAAAATGTTGTTTGATTACACTGATAGGACTGTGCTGTGAGTTGTCTCTAGATCAATTTAAAAGTGATTTCCCAAGGTCACAGTCCCAACACAGTCCTATCAGTGTGAATGGCTATGTGTTGGCCTTTAGTTGTTCATTTCACCTACTTCGGCTTCTTCGGGTGCGACCGAACTATTCTCGAAAGGTTCCTTATCTACAATATGCAGATGGTGCGGAACAACTGTGTACAATAAGCCAAAATATGGATTGAAGACAATTTAATAATGTTGGTGCAATGTATGAAAAAAAAATGCTTATGTAATTTGCAGCATAAAGTTATGATAATAATTTCACTAAGAAACATTTTTGGGAGGAGATAGCTGAAAAACTGAATTCACGCGGTTTTGTCAAGTTGTTTCAACTTCGGGACACTCATTCTAAATATTGAAATTTTGATAGTCAGCTCTGAGTTGCAAAAATAATTGTCGTGTAATTTCTCTCCTTCTAGTGCTCTAAACCAAATACCAAATACACTCGCGCGCTCACTCAGCATGTTTTCTCCTCTTTTTATCAAGTGAAATAGATAAAGCCCACATTGCAACAATCACATGTCCTCTGTTTGATCCATTGTAGTACAATTGCTGATGGACATGAGCAAAACCAGTAGCACCAAAGCACAGTCCCAACATGAGCCCTCTCACTATACTGCGCGCTCGTTTAGTTACTCGCCGTCCTCATTACGCCAACACTCCGCTCCCCCTAATCATGTAGAATGGCATCTCAATTTACAATCTTATAAATATTGTTAAACACACTAAAATTCTTCAAAACTGGAAAAACAATAATTCAAATTAAACCTTCAAAATGATCAATAAATTGAAGTTTTTATACGGAACCTCCAATCACCCGACCTCCACCTCCTTCTCTCATGTTACAAAATTTTAAGTCATCCGTCATAAATGATCATTCGCTGTTAGTCGTCGGAAATTTGTGATTGGCAACGATATATTGATCATCTATAGCGGAAATTAAAATAAATATAACGGTTTTTTTGCTTAATTTTTTAAACCTATGTCGATTTTTGTTCTATTTTTATTAAATTGTCTATTCAAATAGCTAAATAAAACAAAATTTGAAAAGCAACAAAGAATCTATACCTATAGGAGAGCAGCAAATTTTAATTTGATAGGAATATCTTAGCTTTTTGAATACATTATGTGTTTGTTTTAGTGATAGATATTTCATTTTATTACTGGGATGTTGCCATACCTAGTTACTCCGCCTCGCCCGCGCTCGCTCTCCCTACGCGCGCGCGCTGTTTAGAATCGATTAATGTATTCTGACACGCTATCCAATCTCCTCTCTTTTGTCATTTAATGTGTCAAAGCTGGTTAAAGTTTATACTCTTGTTGCTTTCATTATGTTGGTTGTATTATATTTGAGATCATTTATTTTTCATATAGATTCCTTCAACTCTTAAGGTCATATTATATTCTAGGGTCATTACTATATTCGGATCATTACGGTATATTTACACTTTGCCAGCATTTTGGTGAAACAGAACTAAATTAAAATGAAAGATAATCGTACTCCCCTCCGATACACTCTTTCCGGCTCGCATGCCGGCTCGTTTCCTCGCCTCGCCCGCTCGCTCTGACTAGCTCTCGCCTCTCGCTGCCACGCTCGCCATTTGCTCTCGGCCCGTCACCAAGTACGCGAGAATGTAATATTAATATTGATTCTCGATTCTTTCGATACCTGTAAGAATGAGCGGTATCAAGGTACTGAGGGGAATCGAGGTTTGACAGCCCTAGTTTTAACTAATTCTATCAAGATAAGATATCCAAATTTCCACGATTTTTACTTTAGGTGTACATCTTTCATTTAAAGGGCACTTAAACAGATTATTAAACAAGTTCAATAACAGCAATTCCATTTCACTTTTCACACTCACATATCGCTACTGTGCTTAGTGTATGAATATTTTCACTTGGTTTTGGGGTTCTCATCCTTCTCACTAATTACTTTTGGGACTTTACTGGTTTTCCTCACATCTCAGGACTACTCTGTCTATCACATTCCTCGACCCATCGCACACATCTGCACAGCCCACTCTCCCCTCCTCCCACTCCCGTTAATTTCTTTTTAACATTTTCTTATCGAATGTGTATGTCAGTGTGATTTGGATCTTAATTCTGTGTGGGCTCCGCCGCACTCTCCGCTGAACATTATTAAAAATTTCTATGTTATTTGCTTTTATGCTTATGTATTCTGTATGTAATGAATGTGAGGATCTGCCAGTCATCCACCAGTGGTTCGGATTCACATTTTACAAACTGTAGGGTCCTTCAATGTCATCTCACATATCCTACCCCATTACACATTAGCGTAAGTGCGTTATAACCGAAATGGGTAGTAAGACGCGGTATGTATAATAATAAGTGAATGTATGAATTTATAGTTATAAGTATATCTTTTATTTTTGAATTTATTTCATCTGAATATTTTGAAAATGCAACCACAAACAATTATAAATACATTTTAAATAAATTATAGAGTACCCCCCCCCCCCCCCAGAAGAATACCCCCCCTTCCCCCCCCCGACCCCCCCCCCCCCCCCCCCCCCCCCCCCCCCCCCCCAAGAAACAAATCCTCTTTTTTTCTTTGTCTTTTCTAATTTTTTTTTCCCTGTCTTTTTCTTCTCCGCTTTGGTTTTAAATCTTTCTCTCTATTTTCTTTCTTCCTGTCTTTCTTTCAGAGTCAGCCTCAGTAAAGTGTTCTGTTATATAATAAATAATAATAATATAATAATAATAATAATAATAATAACAATAAAAGTTGGCTACATCAAGATGTATCTACTTGAATGAGAACAAAATATTATGTACAATATGTATAGCAATTATTCATTAGAATATGGCAAGAAGATGAGATTGAAAAATTCTGTAACTAGTTTTCTATTTTAATGCCTACATTTTGTTGCAAGTTTTGGAAATATAATATAATATGTTGGTCAGAGTTTCTATTGTTTCAAATATGGGTTTTGAGTTTGTCAAATTCCACAACAACTTACCGTTCAAGGCGATCAGGTCGCCGGAGGCGCTGAAAAGAGTGCATTGATTACATTAGTGCCTGTAATCTCACATTTTGTCTTGCGAGGGTCCCTCTTGCATGAATTTCTCGGTGTATTGTCAAACATATGAAAGTTAAACAGGCGTATCACCTCTGTACAAGACAAAAATAAAAATAGTATCTTTAAACCCTACAATCACATTATTATATTAAATTATTGGTACGGCACAACTGTACAACTTGCTCATAAAGTGGATTATAACTTGGGATAACATTTCAAAAATAGGTTTTCATTTAACTACCCCAAGTAAGTTTTACTCAGTAAAAAAATTGCTCTGACAATTCTTTATAAATTTCAAATTTTCAAAATATTTTTTTTTTTGCAAGCAAACCTTAAATTATCTATATTTGTTAAAAATAAAAATACATTACTATTTATCATTAGAAAAAAATTCCATATACCAAATT
The DNA here is from genome assembly GCA_039000515.1 of Timema cristinae. Classification (NCBI taxonomy): domain Eukaryota; kingdom Metazoa; phylum Arthropoda; class Insecta; order Phasmatodea; family Timematidae; genus Timema; species Timema cristinae. The sequence goes on from JBCFYV010002404.1 coordinate 50,417, forward strand.
TGAGCAAACCGTCAGAGCCATTTTTAAATTATTCATATTCAAAAAACTGATAACTACCTTAAAATGTTGTTACCACAAAAAAGTACCCACATTTATTTGTAGGTCATATACTCATTAGATATTCATTTTAAACAAAATTGTTAAGGTGCGGCAGAAGGAGCGCAAGTAATTTTACAGTTTTGTAGCATTACATTTTTTGACCAAAATAAATCAAATATTTCTCCAGTAGCAGCATAGAGTTTAGTTTTATGCACATGCTGATATCAACAGATCTAAAATATATGTAAAAATGTCTTGGATATATTGTCAAAACTTTTTAAATAAAGAGAAAAAGTTTTGACAATATTCCAAGACATTTTTTACATATATTTAGATCTGTTGATATCAGCATGTGCAGAAAACTTAACTCTATGCTGCTACTGGAGAAATATTTGATTTTATTTTTGGCAAAAAATGTATATTCTATAAAACTGAAAATACTTGCACTCCTTCTGCCATTTTTGACAAATTTGAGACTAAAAAATCATTGATCAGTAAATTACCATTGTTGGGGGCTAGGATCGAAATTTTTTAAAAAAAGTCCTTAAGTAGATTCTATAACATTTAATATCGACATCAAAGTTTTTCAGACCTATGCCAGGGACAGACACACAGAACTGTAAAATCCACTTGTTTGGGTTCGGGGTGGCATATAACTTAACAATTCATCATAATATAAAGTTAATTTTTTTTAACCATTATGATACTTAGCTTGAGAAAGTAACCACATATTATTAGGTAAAAATATTTTATATATTTTTCCTGTCGACTTGTTTGTTTGTTTTAATTTCTTCCTACCTACTTCAATGGCCAAATGGTGTAAGGCAAGAGTCAGCAACTGTTTTGATATCGTGGCCAGACGGTATATGTTGTTTTTTAACTGCGGGGGATAGTTGGAAAAAATATTGAACAACAAAAATTACAACTTTATAATTCTATAGAGTAATTAGTTAATACTCTATTATTTTGAACATAATTGTTTGTTTGCAAGGAAAAATTTAAAATTGACTGCTGTGGCATTATTTATTCACACCTTGCAACAAAGATAAAAAGGCAGGACAGATGATGGTGGCAAACTCAAATGTACTCAGACTAGCGGAATATAGTGGAAATAGTTTGCTCCACTAACATAAATTTCAATAAATAGTGGTCAATAAAAACTTAACTCGAATGTCACCAAGTGATTAAGCATCTAATTATTTTGATTGGGCCACAAAAGGGGAAAAAACTCACGTTTAAGAGGATCTATTAGTGTGCAGGAAAGACACGCAATAACATTTATATGTTTCTTAACAGCGGTGACTCTTATACCAGTCTGCAATATTTAAGGTCTCTAAATGAGTATATATATATTTATATATATATAATAATAAAGTATTAATCATTAGTCTTATGGAGTAGAAATGAGGAAGGAACCATTTTAGAGGTAATCTACCCACATTTGTGTAGAACGAGAATGGGAAACCATAAAGGAAAAAACCAGCCTCCATAGATCCGATCGGGATTTGAACTCTGATCTCTCCACCTTGAGCACGCAGTCTAACACGACAGTGACCGTTATACCATTAAGCACTGAAATGGGCTGGAAAATATTTACCCACAAAATCTACCTAGGGTGGCAGTCTATTCCTTGTTCACCTTATCTCCCCAGAGGCAGTTTTAAAACTTATTTTAAGTGTGCAACAAACCTTCTAAGAAAAAGTATTAACTCGTTGTACAGTTTACAAAACGCGAGTAGTCATGCAACTGTAAATATTGTTTTTAATACATACACTAATTTCTAAAGATTAAATTATATATATTTTTATTTCCTTGGTCTATTATAAAACAAATTCGCAGCTAATATTAATATGTCAATTAAAAAAAAAAAAAAATTAAAGAAAATGTCAAAGTGTAGTAAAATTTACAATAAGCAACTGTTCAGATAATATTTCAAGTGCAAGGGACAGAAGGTTAATAGAAATAAAAAATAATTTAAGTTGCAAGTGGTTCGGCTCGCAGCGCCGTCCAGTGAGTTTTGAGTCGAGCCTAGTAACATCCTTTGATGTTCGTCCAATACCAAAATTCACTGGTTGCTGCGAGCATTCCGACGAACCATTTATCCAACGTTAACGAGGCTCGGCTCGCCAGTTGGGCGCTGCTTTAGCTTTCATTGGAATATTCTTCGCTTATATCTTTCTAATGAGTGTTCTACTGAATGGTGAGACCATTCACAGGTAGTATAAAAAGGCTCTGCTCACCTTGGCAACAATCAGCGCCATGCCACTGCCAACTATCTATATTTTGAAATATCATAATGGTCAGTGGTGGAGCAACTGACTCTCCGACCCTGTGTGACTCATTTGAATTATACATTTTGAGTATTTAAAACGAGACCGCTCAAGAATAGAGAGGCTAAATAAATATATTTTATTTCTTGTATTTTAAGAGGTGATAGTTTTGTCCTTGTGTATTTGTGTTTGTGTTTACGATGGAAATTGATATGTAATAGCATGCGTTGAAGCAAGAAGGGCCATCTGGGATGAATCTTCTAAGGACCATAGCAACAGAGACACTAAACTGTGGGCGGAGATAGGAACCATATTGGATATTCTAAGTAGGCAATGATAGTTTGTGCAACATAACTATCAAGATGCAGACTACCATTTTCTTGTGAGCTCCTACCTCTCTGAGAGCTGTCCCACAACACAGGAAGATGATGGTTAGACGCAAGGTCGAAGACGTGTTCATTGAGTAAGAGGGTTTATTACAGATGTGTAATAACCCACTAAGTGGGCAACAGTCGGAGGCATCACAAGAAGCTGCATGAAAGCTACAAGAACTTCACCTTGTAAAACAAATGTTGGTCAAGCACTTGGGCAGTTTTTGACATTTTATAAGCTCAATTAAATACTACTTACAATATTCATCAATGTTACTGTAGGCCTAAATATTTTTAAAATTAATTCTACTTACTTTATGTGATTTTTTTTTAATTTCGAAATAATAATGTTTCCCTTACTAAATAAAAATAAAAATAAGCAAGAAATAATGTAATAAAACAAATATAATTTATTTTATTAATAAAAACTGCTTGTAACAATTAATTATATTACTATGGACACCTTTCTTTGGAGATACACAAATTCTGAAGTTTGAGTGCTTTGGGAGATCATTGGTGATATTTTTTCTAGGATTAATAAAATGTGTTTGAATCATTCTAAGTCCCCAAAGAATTTATCTGGCTGCTTAGGAGATCAGGAAAATGCGGCTATACTCTCCATCTTTCTCCTATCTTAAATAATTGTTACCCATTCTTCCTAAATGGTTTTCATCCATCATTAAAATTTAACACACCATTTTCCATCACAAACATTCTTCACCCAATGACTCATCTTAAAGCTTGCTGGAAGTGATTACTTGCTTCTTTGGTGTCACTGACAGTTCACAGTGATTTTTTGACAGTCAACATTTAGGTATTTTACTAAATGTTGACAAGCTCCCCATGGCATTGCGGGGGATAATCGCTTCCTTTGTCCCAAACCCCTAGCAGTGAACGGTACAAAGACGTCGGCGATACTGTTCACCCGCGCAGACCGGGTCCGTTGCAGCCCTCCGCGTCGGGAGAAGCGGTCCAGTGGTCAAAAAGTGAAATATGGGTGTGTCGTGGACCGTCGCTGCAACTGGGACTAAACCCTGAGGCGTCTGCAGGGAGAGCGAGGGGATCATGCTAGGACTGGCCCATCCTGCGCCAGCCAGCCCGTTGAACCACCCCATAAAGTTAGATTATTCCAGGCTTGTATTATGTCCCTCCTACTCTACGCCGCCCCTGCCTGGGGTACCTTCCCCGTTACCGCTTCTCCCCCGAGCGGTTTATCACCCATTTTTGAGGTTTATGTCGGACTCCCCCCCCGTACTCACACCCCAATCGTGTAGACTTGTTTGGCTCCAACCCTGCACGTGATCATCCCCGGGGGTTGGCAGTGACTTTCTTTCATGAGCGCAGGCCAGTCCTAACGGGGATCGTCAGGGGGGTCGGCGATTACGACCCCCTGCTCTCGTCCACAGACGCATCAGAGACGGTGTGGTGGGCCCCCGCCCGGCACGGATGACCCCGGGGGGTAGTCTGTGGGTTGAGGAGCGATTGCTCCCGTTTAAGCCTTAGGCCCACTTCATCAGGACGCGGCTCCAGTGTCGCGAGTTCTCCGGTGGCGCTCGCCCTTTCGTGTGCGCGTGGTGTCGAGTGTAGGTCATCAAAATCATCACTTTTCAGTACAGTTCACTCAATAGCCCGTATCTAACCAGATTAATTCAAACAAACATAAACATTAAAAGAAACTCTAAAAGCAACCCTGTAATTCAATTTAAGCCGATATTTTGCCACATTTAGTGTAGTTATGATGTCGTCCCCGTGAGTGTTTTTGTTTAAAATTCAATTGTGTTGTCCTTGGCGGTCCCCCACCAGAGGGCCGTGGTGCCTGTTAGTTTCCCAGTCTCTTGATTGTTCATCTCCGATGCCCATCTTTACTTCAATTACCATTTATCTCCCGCTTCACTTCATACATGCCCATCCGTCCTGGGCACATCCTTCAAAGTTTTCCCCCTTGTCTTTCTCCCTAAATGTACTAATTTTATATTATATATATATATATATAAGGTCTCTGTCGACCTTTACCAGCGATTTTGGGGGGTTTTTTATAACTTTTCCCCCCTCTAAGACATGGACCACAAAAATCAGCCCCGCCCGGGCGCAAAGACTTTCCCTTATAAGGTGTTTTTTGTTTCTAGGTTAGTTGACATTCGAGAGCCCATAGGGCTGGTGTTTGTTGTTATGTGTCATTTTATTCTTTGTTTATTCATGTCTACATATTTAACTACATAAAATTAAGTCCTTACAAACAAAACAAACACATGTTTTGCGGTCATATGGTTCGGGTAGGGTACATAATTTGGTCTTGTAACTTTTCAAGGCTTTTAGCTGTCAGTCAGCACCAAAGAGCCATGGGGCTACTGTAGTTCACCCAATGTGACCACTTCGTACACGCGCAAGCCCCTTGCGCACGCGTGGACCCAAAGTGCTCAGGCCGAACTTTGGTGGACGGCAGGGGATGGGGGTGTAATGTTAGTTTTGTTCTCAGTCAGTCCCCCAAACCTCGTGCGAGTGATTTATAGCAATCGTTCTGCTTTATTTATAGCAAACTTTTTAGTAGGTATTGTATCTATGAAGTGTTTATGTCGTTATGCTGTATTGCTGTCTTTTATGTTTTTACTTTTTGTGGTTTTTCTATTTTTTTAAATAATATTAAATTATTTTTAAAACAGTTACCCGAACTTTCTAAAACCCGAAAATAGAAAATTGAACGAAAAAACCCGTTACAAGAACTAAGTCAAGCGCTAAACTTAATTTGTAATTATTTATGAAGAAGCACTAGTAAAGAAAGTGAAAGTGAAATTGAAATTAAAACTCAATGTAGCGCTCGAAAGATTTAATAAAAACTAATGCGGATAGTTTACACACAAAAATTTAAATGATCCAGTGATAAGAGTTATATGATGGGGTATGTGAAAAATTTTCATATGACAAATTGAAGTCCGGCAAATTTGGGCCCCCAAACGTGCTAAGCGCAATGAACGTGAAAAGGTGGGAAAAGATCATTTTTAAGTTTTTTTTATTTTTCGGCTTGTTTCCCAAACAGCGAGAAAATTAGAAGGCGTGGCAAATGTTTTCCCTTCTAGGGAAGTGTATATGTTTTGTGAAAGGTATTTAACACGGCAATAACCAACAATAAATTATTGATGAAAATGAAACTGTGATTGAAGGCACATTGGAAAAACTTTTTCCCAACTTTGGGGACGTTCCTCTAACCACTTAAATTTGCTAGGGAAAAATGAGTTGAAGCAGAAAGGAGGTTAACACTGGCAAGGCAATTGAAATAAAAACCCAAAGATTAATTGCTCAGGATAATAGCGACGGAAAAGCCCTTAGGAGATCGTGACATCTTTGCCATCGTTACCAACACAACATGGTATTTTAAGAACTCGTGAAACACCCTACAGCAAAAACAAAGGGACTTTCTTGGGCTGTAGAGCTGATTGCAAAATTCAATCCTGTTATGAAGGAACATATTTTCGAATTTGGGAAATACAATCTCATGTGTGTAACATATTTGGGCAAGAAATTCAAATTGGTATATTTAGGGAGTAAGATATAAGTGATATTCACAGGACTTGGGATCTCAGGGGGAAGAGGATTTATAGGGGGAAAATCGTTTATTTTTTTTCTCATAACCCTTTAGAATGCATGCGGTTTTCAGGACAGTGGTATCTCAGGGGTGTATGGGGTAATTATCGATGTGCTTCTCGGGGGTTTATGATGGTTAGGGGGGGAGGGGGTGTGATGATGAATTTAAAAGGGTCAGCGGCTCGTGCTCAGGAAGGGCGCGCGTGTTTTTTTCTATTTCTCTTCAGAATATAGTCTTACAAGGAGCGCGTGGTATCAGGGGTGGAGCGCGGTAAGTGTTAAACTTTGTTTTTTCTTTTACCCCTTTAGATGAATGCGTTTTTTTTTTTAGGACAGTGGTATCTCCCGGGGTGTGTTTGTGGAGGGTTATTGACGAGGGATGGGGGTGGGATGGTTCGGGGGGGTGAATTGGGAGGTTTGGTGACTGTGCCGAGCGACTCGTCACTTGTTTCTTGGGACCCCGCGCACGCGGTTTGCCGTTCCCCCCCCATTTTTGCCGTGCGCTGTTTGGGTGGCATGGGCTCTTCGCCTTCTCTGTCCGGTTGTGTTGCTCGTTCTTCTGGTACTCTGTGTTTGGGGCTCACGTTGATAGGGTCGGTGGTTCACGAGCGTTGGCTCTCGGTTCCTGGGTAGGGAGAGTGATCGGGGATTGTGACACCCTCATGCGCGGGATTGGAGATGGGGTTCTTTTCTATATTACTGTTGTGTAACCCAACGACCAAGGGGGCAATTCACAATCAGAGTCCTGAATAAAGATGGTGTGACAACATTATGAGTAAACTTTCTTCATACAACCCTATACACAAATCATTGTATTGCGCCCCAATTCTGGTGCGTGAACACCCAAATCGAACCGGTGACCACGGGGAGGTCAATTGTCTCCCCCAGCTTTGGGAAAGGGTCACGAGAGGTGTGGGAAAAGATGGTTGCGGAACGTTGGTTTGTTTTTCACAAGCGTTGTCCCCGGTTGTCACTCGTCACCAGTCCAAACAACAGACCGCCCATTCGACTAACCTTCGGCGAAGTGAACGGAGTTGTCTCAGACGAGGCGAGAAGGATTTGACCCCTTAAAGAAGATAGTATAAACCCAAAGGCGTAAATCATCGTTTTCATCGCTGCTGTCTCTTAGAACTTCTGTAAATCTACGTATCAGCTAAGTTGGCTTTGACAGCATATTTTCTCTAAAACTTTTTCCCCTTCAAAATTAGGATCAATTAACTCTTAATGATATGGTATGTTTGTTGTGTTTTGCTTACATTGGGACTATTGGACCGTTAACCATTATTGAAAACTATTTGACATGGTTTTGGGGAAACCATTAATTTAAAAAGTTTTCTATATGTTATTATCAAATTTAGCTAGCTTTCAGTGTTATTATGTTTATAGTTAACCAAATAAAGGGGAGTTTAAAATTGGTCATTCCGCAATGTTTCTGTTAATGTGAAGTGTTTTAAAACTATTAACTATTTTTTGATATTTATCTATGCTTAACAACCAAATAGATAGTTTTGTTTCAATGACTATGGCAAATCTGGTTAATATTTTGGATAGTTTTCTTTTCTATTTGACATGTTGGGAGGTGCAACGCCATATGTGAGGCTAGTATTGTTTACTAATATTTTTAGTTAATAAGATTTACCAAACTTACAATGACGTTCACTATCGAGCAATGACAAGGTTTTTTAATCAGGGAAGTACACAATTACCAAGTTGAACCATCGGTTCTTGTTTGTTGTGAGGGTGGACGTTTGGGGGCCCTTTCAGAGACTGCATGCCGTGTTTAAAGACGCGAGACACATTTTCGTGATTTAATGTGCCTTATTTTACACAGATTGGGGTTGATAATATAGAGGGCGCAAATTTGTGGGTGTTTTAGTTAAAATTTTTGGGGCATAATGTATTGTTTGGTTGTGTTGGTATTAATTTTATTTGTGAATTGCAAATGGAACACCTGACCCCAGCGATTGTTTAAGGATGAGTTAATCTACGATTGACAATTCGTGGTTCTAAACCCGAAAAAACCGTTGATCAATTAAGGTCACAACTCAGTGACGTATTTGACGTCGAGAAGTACGAGAACCGTTCTCTAGTGTTAATAGACAAAGTCCCGCGTTTTCATTAGAACATACCTTGCTAGCAGATAAATTTAACAATTTGCAAAACTATGATAGCTCAGTATGACAGACCTGTATCGTCGGTTGAAAAGAAAATTCGCAGTACGTTCGGCCATTTGAAATCCCGCCTGTTTAGGTTCACCAGAGTCGCCTGAGGAGAACACGAAGTTAGAGGAACTTAAGCGATTTTTGTGGTGAGTTAGAGAATCAGATGGGCGTGGCTCTCAGAAAAGAAAATAACATTAGAAAGGGAGAGCCGACACACCGTTAGAAAAACATAGGATGGGTAGAGGACCAATTACCATCTCAGCGCGATTTATTAGAGGGAAATGTAGGACAAATTCCTAGTTGGTGACGATCCTCAAGCAAGAAAATAGTTCAAATTTTGAATTTAGTCCGCAATGGAATGTGAAGTTTGACTTGGATCTAACCCATAGATTTCCTAGAAAATATAGAGGAGTTAAAAAACGGCTACAAGTAACCGACATTGAAATGTTGACCGCCCTGCCCGAGATATTTTTAGGTCAAAATTCACTTTGGATGCGTAACAACCACCACTACTGGACTACATGGCACGGGTTCGTCGATTTTTTTCCGATTGTGTTTTTTCCAGATAACTACGTAGATCAACTTGAGAGGGATATTTTCGGGTGGTTCAGGCGCCTCTCGAACCAGTCAACGAATTCTTTATTCGTATCAGACCCTTATCCGTAGGAGGGGGTGATTCTCTGAAACACAGAGAGTAGATCGCATTTATTCTAACTTGAGACCCTCAATTAGGATTAACATAAGAAGGTGCGAAGTAGAGACAGTTTCTCAGCTGTTGCAAGTGGCGGTCCACTTCCAGCAATGTAATGATGAGATTGGGACTACAACGGTGGACCCAACCAGTAGGGAGGAGGCTCGTATTCTAGGGGATCGGAGGAATGAGCGGTTGGGTGTGAGTGGTAGAACTTTTGACCCTGGGAACGGCCCATGAAATTTACGGTAATCGTCAGAATAGAGTAGATGTACACCCCCCAAATTCCAACCAATTTAAAGAAAAAAGTGTTATAAAGTAATTCCAAATTCCCCCTAGCGCGCAATGCGAAGACATTCCGGTCGAATGTTTCGGTAATGTCAGCGGAGGCAAGCCCGCAGCGTGAGGGATAAAACTTAATCTCAGAGTCGGATTGGGTTTCTTCGCAGATGTCAAAATTTCCCTTCCCGCGTCATTTGGGGAAACAATGTTGTTGGGAGCCCAGTCGAACTTGTACACTGAAATAGTTCCCCTATGGACACAGGTCTTTAAAATTAACGTTGTTTTGGAAGATCTATTGGGACTTTGCACGCGTATAGTTAGTTAAGGTCATTCGACCACCAAAATTTTATGCATTATTTTAATAAGTGTATAAATTATAAGCTATAAATTGATTCAATTATCTCAATCATTACAGTTATCGAGTAATAAGCAGTCAAACTTACTATTTTATCATTTTGCGTACTTATTTTAAGGTAAAATAGTTAATGCATAGGTATTAAATTTATTCTAGTAAACATGTATATGAAGTGTATGCAATGAAGTAGTTACAAAATCTTAATAAATATGTTTTTTAGTTATAGATTTTTTAATAATTGAAAATTTTACATGATTTTTAATCTTATAGAAGTACTTTTCGTTTTATCCCTGATACTTCTATTTTATTATCTTTTTTAGTTATAATGTCGTTATTTCAATTTTGTTTTTTTTATTAAACTAACTCTACTCTTTTATTTAATTTCTGACACCAAATTGTTTCAATGCAAATGTAAATTTGTTTTTGTTTTTTCCCTGAAACTTCTTTGTTTGACTGTCCTCCAATAACACACACTACCCGAAAAGGAAGTATCGGGTCATCTTGACGAATGACTCATCTAGAGTGTTTATTTTTAGCACCAGTCTTATACTTGAATGCGGAGTTGCGAATTTATTTTGTCTGTTTTTCCTTGACACTTTGATAATATTTTTACTGTGTTAGTTTTGTTTTCAACTCAAAGTGTCAAAGGAAAATCATAGTTGGTGCATCAAAACGCGTCTTGATTTTAAACCTATTGTTTTATCTGAATATTACAATTAACTTCATGAATGTTAAAAATATATGCGTTTCACTTTTATTATGGTTGTAAATTGAACAAAAAAACAGTTTATTTTAAATCTTAAAAGTGATAAAAAAATCTAATTTCCACATGAGTACTGCTGTCTTTAGGTATTTTTCCAAATCCGATATGGTTTTATGTCCAGGGCTTGTTACCACTGGTTCATAATCTGCTATTGTTAGATGTCTTGGGGCTTGTTACACTGGTTATAATTGCTATTGTTTGAAGCCCTGGGCCCTATTACCAGTGGTTGATAATACCATTATTTGATGTTCGGGGCCTTGGGGCTTGTTACCAGTGGTTCATAATATTCTTGTTTTATGTCCGGGGCCTGGTTACCAGTGGTTCATAATATTCTATTGTTTTATGTACCGGGGCCTTGTTACATGGTTCATAATCTGCTATTGTTTGATCTCCGGGGCCTACTTACCAGTGGTTAATAATACTCATTTTTTGATGTTCGGGGTCTTGGGGCCTTGTTACCAGTGGTTCATAATATTCTATTGTTTTATGTCCCAGGGCTTTTTACCAGTGTTATAATTATTCTATTGTTTTTTTGTACCGGGGCATGTTCGAGGGGTTTTCATAATCCAATATTGTTTAATGTCCAGGGGCTGGCTACCACTGGTTCATAATTGCTATTGCTTGATGTCCGGGGACTTGTTCCCACGGGTTTTTTAAAATCTGCTATTGTTTGATGTCCGGTGGGGGTGGGGGGCTTTTTTACCACTGGTTCAAAATCTGCTATTGTTTGATGTTCCGGGGGGCCTTGTTCCCACGGGTTTAATAATTGTATTGTTTGTCGAAGACCTTGTTAACACTGGTTCATAATTGTTGCTAAATATACAAATAATATACCACAATAAAGTGATTTCAACTTAAAAAAATTTTTTTAATTTCCCTATTTAAAAGCGAAATAATATTACGACCCCACACTTTTTTTAAAATTTATTTATGTATTATTATGATATGATGATTCCAACTAGACAGGTTCAGAAGTGACACGTCAAACAAAGGCAATGTATAAGCTACTTTATAATATTACAATAATATTCTGTTTTAGAACAGTTTGTTGATAAATTGTTTTAAATGCGTGAATTTAGACTTGCAAATTAGTAGAGGCCCTTGAGTTTTTTTTTTTTAAAAATAGAGTGAGTTTCATCATTTATTTTTTATATTTTGAATCTAGTATAGGTTTTCAAAATCACTCGTGTAAAGATATGAGCATGTAATTATTTTAATCTTTAGTTTTAAAAACCCTTGTCCCATATATAATGCGGTTTATGTAAAATTGTAAATTATTGGGATTTCGAAGTCTCAATATTTTTACTTTTTTTTTTCCCATAACATAAATAAACACTCCTTCTAAAAGTCACAATGTAATGATATAGTGAAATTTTTTATTATACCGTACACATCTTGTCACACGTCCAGTATATCCACCTAACTTAACACCGCGTCTTATTTACCGTTCGGTTTACACGTTTTATGTAATAATTACGCTATGTTTTTTAAATCAAGTACAAACATAACCCCCAGCCCAAACCCATTGACTATCACTATAAAAGGGTAATCCCACATTTCACAAATTATAAATTTTTCGACTATGCGGGATTCGAATTGGGACCCTTAGTCAGAGGCGGAACGGGTAACGACTGAGCTAAGGCGTCGGACTCCACCTGACTAATTGTGGACTCATCTGACTAATTGTGGAGGGCAAGTTAATGTATATTTTTAGAAAATTTTATCGCATTTGCGTAGAGTAAAACCCGAGCACTAATTACACCCTGCTGCGATAAAACCCTTGATCTCCTGTCACTGGAAAACCAAATAGATGAGAATTACGACTCTACCCGTTACGGCAAACTGATAAATCACAAACTGGTGACATGGAGGACAAAGGGGAAGAAATTAAGTGATATAGAGCAGGACCCATGTGGTTTCAAGTGGCCGAACAAGTGGGGACATTACCAACTGGTTGAAGAAATGCATATGCAAACAAAAGATTGACGGGCCAAATGGTGACCAAAAAAAACCAAAACTTAGAAAATTGTTTTCCTTACTAATGATGATTTTTAGCCCCAAAATTAGGTATACCGAACGGTTAGTAAGATGCGGTGCTAAAAAGATCCACTAACTTGGTATTTTTTCTTGTTCTCACTCCATTTTAAAGCTATACGCGGATAAGCAATTAGAAAGGTAAAATTTAAGGAAATAATACACTCATTTGCGTGGAGGGATAGTGAATAGGTTTTAGGGGGTAAATATCTCTACTTATGACCGGCATTCTACCCAATTTCTCAACACTAGTAATACAGTTCAATGTGATTTTTGAGCATTGGACCATGTGACCAAAATGTGTTTATTTATTAGAGTTTTTAAATTATATTAAAAAAATTAAATTTCCAGACCTTTTTCTTGTTATTTTCCGTTTACGATTTTGTTGTCGAACCGTTGTTTGCAATGTATTAATTTGTCGGTCAATTGGTTCATGAATCATCTGACATATGTATACCATCAGGTCCTCTCATGTCGAACAGTTGTATATCTTATCACATGGTCCTAAAGTGCCGATCAATTTTACACACTCAAGCTTTGAAATATTTTTATTTATTTGGTAAAACCGTTGGTTGTCGATCATTTGCTTTCTAATGCAAGTGGTATTCGAACATTTTTAAGTTGTCGGCCAATTTGTAAGGGATCATCATGAGCTTGTTAATATTTTAATTATAAAGGGAAAATAATACTTTTTATACTATGGGAAAAAATAACTATAAAACTGTTATGGTACCCAAAATGGTCTTAAGGCGTCACTCTCGTCGTGACCAGACAATTGTTAAGACAGAGAGTTGGGGTTCGATTACGATTGGGTGTACTGAGGGTTTGTTTTATTATAAATTGATTCCCCCTCTACGCAAATGCGAGTGCCTTCCTCTAAATAAAGTTTCCTAATTCTAAAAAATTAGCGTAAAATTTGTACTTTTAAGTATAACACGAATGGATAGTAAGACTCGGTGCTAAAAGAATAATAAAAGAGACCTTAAAATTTTATCCACTCAAATTATTTCATTAAATTGCTTAGTAATACAGGTACTTATTTTTTCTTCTAAAAACATATTTTTATAAATATGGGCTTAGTAGTATTCGGTACAATAAATACTTTGTGAACGTGTAATAAGTTGATTATTTTAAATTAGTAATATTGTATGAATCTTAGTAGCAGGATTCAAACTCAAGCCACAACTGCGGGTGAGCCATGCGGTGACATTTATTTTCTATGAGTGAGTTTCTTAGCGGAAAAAAAAGAGTTAGTGCTATGACAACATGTTGTGAGCAAAGAGTAGCTAAATAGCTTCTTATCTTACTTTCCAACTCCGCCTGCCCACCCTCCCTTTACCCCTTTCACAACACAACACCCTCCTTCAACCCTGTTAAAAATTCCCCGTCAAAAAGTTATAGCCCGTCGTTCTAGGAGAAGCTTGTGGTCGAATCACCTTAAGGACTCAGAGAGTTGTGAAATAGATTGTTTTTACCGCGAGTCTTGAGAAATTTAAAGGGGTAACGAGAATCAAGGTCTCAATAAAAAAAAATCAGGGTTGGCTTGGCATTATGTTCTTGTCGCCCCGTTTGGGGACTAAATGATCTTAGGGGCACAACTTTTTCCGAGGAACTAGGGCCACCTTGACGTTTTACTCTGGACGATAAGTTTTAAATCCCATCAGGACTCCCAGTGAGACTGACACCCTGTCTTGCCCCGACACTCCTGGCGCCACTGTACTCGAAGAGAGAGTGACATAGACCGGTTCGAGGCAGTTTTGGCGAGTTCCCGATGTGGTCTGCGACCGAATTGGTCACACTAATGTATTTTCTACAGCATTAGAATAGTGGCCACACCCCTGTTAGGTCAAAGGCCTACTTCTTGCCCCCCTAAGCTTAAAATTTGAAAGGCACATATTGAGAACTTGTTGGAGAAAGGAATAGTGAGAAGGTTAAAAGCCCATATGCTTCTCCTGCGTTCTTTAGTAGGACGTCCCGGGCGGAGCCACGTATGGTCGTCGATTATCGTAGTTTAATAAGAAATACTGTAGAGGGACCCTTTGCCCACCGTGAAATGGCGTTCCCGTATTTAGGGCCAGGCCCAGTATTACAGAGTCATAGATCTAAACAAAACTTACTACAAATCCTTTAACTGGGGGAATCTAAGCCCTATATGCTTTCTAAGCAATGCGGTCTCTTGGGGGTTCAATTACGTCCCCTTTTGGTGGTGTCAACTGGGGCCCAAATACTATCACGGTTATTAATACCGTGTTCTCGGATATACAGTTAATTATTTCTTTAACTATTTCGATGACCTGGTTATCTATTCTAAAAATTGGAGGATATAAGAGATATGTTAGGGAAGTCTTGAAGGGTTGAGGGCGGCCCAATTTGACAGTAACCCGAAGAAGCTAAGGTTGGGAGTTTCAGAGATAGGTATCTGGGTCACGTGATATCCCCCCAGGGGGTATCTATAAAACACGAGCGTGTCCCACCTATTAAGGAGTTCCCCCTCCCGTCAACCCAAAAAAAAGTTTCCCGATTTTTCGGTATGGGAAGTTTTTTTGGTAGGTTCATTCCAAAATTGGCGAGTTTGGTGGGACCCTTGTACCACTTACAGAAAAAGGGAGTTCGTTCGTTTGGTCTCCCGGTGTCAGGCATCCTTTGACGCCTTGAAGCGTTCAAATGTCTGGGCCCCCGTATTAAATATGGCCGATTTTTCTAAAAAGTTTGTTCGCCAAACGGATGCTTGTTCGACTGGGTTGGGAGCGTTCTTTGCCAAGAGACTGATGGGTCTCTTCAACGATCACGTATGCTAGTCGTACTCTGCAGCCTCATGAGCGTAACTATTCTACCATTGAGTTGGAGGCCCTCGGAATAGTGTACGCCACCGACCGGCTTAGAGAATATCTCGAACATCACCTTTTGACTTGTATACTGATAATTCGGCTCTCTCGTGGTTGTTAAGAATCCTAGGCAGATCGGGAAATAGGACGTGGGTGGCGAAGTTGCAGTCACTTAGATTGAGATTGCTCATGTTTCAGGGGCGGACAACCGGTAGCCGATTCTTGTCTCGCATGTTGAGGAACCGATGACGTGGGAATGCGGGTCCTCAGGTGGCCCAGGCAGTTTTGGGCGGTTGAGCAAAATCCTGAAGTGTTTACCCCGATCGGAGAAGCTCAGAGAAAGGATCCGGAGTTGTTGAACTGAATCAATCTTGCGAAGACAGGCTAATCCCGTCACTTAAACTGCTTAACGGGTCTCTCTGATAGACCCATCCGTCATGCAGGTTGGAAGTTTAATTCCCCATAGTTTGGTAGGATGATATTCGCGTATTATCACGAGTCCCCAGTGGGGGGGGGGGGGGGCACTTAGGTGCGAACAAGACCATAGGTAAAATCTGTTTGTATTTTTTATTGGAAAGAGATGAAAGCGGAAATCGGGACTGGGTTAGGAAATGTAAGGTGTGTCTTAGGTCTAAGCCTGCTAGGAAATCGCCGATCGGTATGTTATATTCAGGAGTTGCTAGCTTCCCACTTGACAGAGTTTTTATTGATCTGTTCGGTCCCTTACAAGGTCACGGAAAGGACACAACGTTTTATTACCATAGTTGATGGATTCTCAAGTTTGTGTGGATGACGCCATTGAGGTGGCAACTTCAACTCGGTAGTTGACGCTCTTGATGCTACCTTGTTTCGCAACTTTGGGTAACCTCATATCCTGGTGTCGACAACGCGAGCCAGTTTACATCCAAAAATATTTGAGGATATGTGTTTTAACATGGTATAAAACATGTTACCACGACCCTTACTATCCGCAACCTTCGCACGTGGAAAGGTTCCACTGGAACCTCAAGGCCGCCTTGATTGCCTTTCACACTGTTCACCATAAGGACTGGATAAAAAACCTAACACATTGCAAATAGCGTTAATAGCGTGTACAAGACAGTCACAGGAAGACCCCTTCCTCCTTGATGTTAGGTCATGACTTACTTTCTCCCATAAACCTGAGTGGGAAATATCCCGGAAGCCTTGGAGGATCAATATGAAAGATGCATTGAGGCCAAGTGGGGGAAGCTTTATGCCAGCTGAAAAAAACACAGATCAAGGTAGCAGCAGGTACGACGCAGGGAGGTATCGGTACCATACAAGTCGGGGATAAAGTCGTATATGAATTACATAATTACAGTAGAGCGGTTGACGGCAAAACGGAGAAGTTGGACTACCGGGTGATCAGCTCGACGATCATATCCAAGTTTCTCACCCCTGTTACGGTCCATTATTGGATCCGGTTACTGGTCTGGCCACGCGTCGTGCCCATGTCACGAAACTAAAACCTTGTCACTGACTCCGAGAGTAACCTAGTTTTTAAGTTGTTTGTGTTTTATATGTATGTACTGCTTGTAGAAGAAAAGTGTGTATTTATGAGCTGTTGTTCGTTTCCGTATGTTGCGTGTACCCATATCTCAGCATAATGACATAGGTTTTGAGTGCTCTTTGCTAAGACGATAAATAAGTGTCCTAGATAATACGGGCAAACTAGTGACTGAGTGAATAAGATTGAACATAAGTTATAATGACTTGGTGTTAAGCCAAACTGGATCTCTATGTTCGTTTTTCCCCCTAGAAAATGCATTTCCAATAATTGGCCGAATTTTTGTAGATATAGTGATGTGTATATTGTTTATTCTGTTCGTTCTAATAATCATGTTATTTATACCTTAAGTCCTTCGAGAATATTCTTTGGACATTGTTCTTTAATATGTATAAATTTATATTGATGTAATCAGTTCCACTGTTGTAATTTAGGATATGTGATTAATTTCAGCACGTGCGTGCTGAACTCTGGTTGACGTTTAAATTTGATTAGGGTATATTTCATTCACTGTTAATAAGTCACTGGTGTCTTGATTGATTTATTTCATCCATGTGATATTGTTCTGTGGGTTTCCTTGGTTGGTCCGGATTTTTTGGGCTAACATTACTTTATTTTGGACACCTCATCTCCTCCGCCTGCCCTTAAATTTAGGGGGGGACTCTGTGCCGAGCGACTGGTCATTATCTTTGGGACCGCGCTCGGCGCGGTTTGCCCGTTCCCCTCCCCTTTTTGCCGTGCGCTGTTGGACTGCGCATGGGATCTTCGCATTCTCTCGTTCGGTTGCGTTGCTCGTTCTTCTGGTATTCTGTGTTTGGACTCACGTCGATAAGGGTCAGTGGTTCACGAGCATTGGCTCTCGGTTCCGAGCGTAGGCAGAGCTGATTCGGGGATTGTGACACCATCAGGCGCGGGATTGGAGATACTGCTGTGTAACCGAACCGACCAAGGGGGCAATTCACAATCAGAGTCTGAATAAATACTGGTCTGACAACATCCTGAGTAAACTTTCTTGTACAATCCCTATACACAACTCGTCGTATCGCGCCCCAACTCTGGTGCGTGAAGCCCTAACATCGACACGGTGGACCACGGGGGAGGTCACATTGTCTCCACAGCATTGGAAGGGTCCACGAGAGGTGTGGGCCACACGACTCGCAAGTGGATTTGCTCAGGTGGGATTGGGGGGGGGGGATTTTTCAGGATACCCTTCCCCTTACCTCTGTGATCTTAAAAGGACGCAAACATTTAATAAGTTTCTTCCAAGTATTGCCTTTCTTCTCTTTCATATTTCTTATGGAATCATGAACTTAGGAACTAAGGTTAAATAGTTTAGTTTATTTTAATCCGTATTGTCTTAAGATTATAACAATACATACGTATCTTCGGTACAGTGATTATTATAAATTCTCTTTCATATTTATTACTAGGAACTTCAACTTAGGAACTAAGGTTAATAGTATAGCTTATTTTTTCTATGCGCATATTCTTAAGATTATAACGATACATAGGTACGTATCTTCCGTACAGTAATTATTACAAAATCTCTATCTTTTGAGATATATAGTCTTAAAGAATACACTCCTAACTCTTAAGTATTGCCTTTCTCTCTCTCTCCTCTTTCTTAATGGGATTGTGAACTTTGGATAAAGATTAAATAAATAGTACAGTTTGTTTAGCAAGTGTATTCTTAAAATTACAAAGACACATTCAATGATTATATCTCGTTCTCTCTCAAATATATATTCTTTTAGTCAACACATACGCTTCACCGCATTGTCTAACAATACATACATATTTGCGCAATTATTATAAAAATATCTCTTTCTCTCTTTGCTAACATATCGCTTCACCGTCATCGTTTAGATATAACTCACGCCAAAGACGGACTCAAATGTTGAGTCTGCACACACTCTTCACCACTTGAATAGCTTGTACGTGTCATCGCCTAGATATATCGGGCCTCGTTGTGAAACGTTAAAGAGACGCCTATACCTCACACCAAAGTTTTACCGGAAGACGGACTCTCCTAAATAGTCAAGCGCGATGATGTTCGGTTCGTCCTACGCTCCACTAACCTCTTAGTTACTTCTAGTTGACGAACGTTGTAGATTCGGTACTTTTCGAGTCAGAAAAGCACTTGACTCGATCGTTTTTCCTGCGCTTGATCGGTCCAACACCGTGCACAAAGGTCTTACTTTGGAGAATTTTGGTTGGTCCCCCTTTATTGAGATTGTAGAGGTACATGATGTAGAACAGCTCTCTATAGACTGACTCACTTGCCACATAGGGATTATGATGGCCCAGCCAGTGTATAGAGGAATCGCAGCGCTCGCTGTAGCCCCTTTTCAACCTTCGCGATGTAATTTTTCTAAGCTGCGTTCGGATCTTAATATCGCTCATGTCTCCAGACGGTAACCCCAATGTTTAAACATATCGAATGTGTGTTTTCTCTGCTCGTGCTTGCCTTTATACGTCAGGATGGAGGGGAAAAAAACTGCTGGAGGCGTGGTTCACCTCTTTTCTACATATAACCTTCGCACTCCACGAACTGTGTGTAGAGTCAAACACTAACCATTTGACGTATATCTATCTCGGAACGTCTGATTATCTTCTCTACAAGGTAAACATCCGAGAAACAGAATCTTTCTTTGCTCCTTATCGTAGAATCCTCCCGTGATAGGCTTACCTTTCATATCATCGATAAAAGGTCTGGGATTAGTCTCGACATACGTTACGCTTTTAAACAGTTCGGTCGACCAGTTCGCGGTATAACCCTTTTCGAAAACGTCTTTATTATTATGATACGAACTATATCACCTACTTTAAACACGTAAGGTTAGAATCGAGATCTTGAGGCGTTTATAGACTGTATGTAAAAGTCTGTCATCTTGACTTATAGCTTCATCTTTATGGTCGAGTGTGTCGTCCGGTTGTATTCATCCAGTAACGAATCGATCATATCGATCCATCGATACGATCTTTAGTCGTGAACTCTCCAAATCATGTTCTTGAGGGTACGATTAAATCGTTCCAGACATAGCCTTAACGTTTTGAATGTGGAATAGTGTTTTGTCCTTTTCTTGTATGGTGTTTTAAAAATTGGTTGTAAAAGCTTTTTCCCCTTTATCGTTTGGGTGAGGGGGAAAAAAACATTGTCAGTACTTGTGAGGGGGAGAGTGAGCGGCGCTGCATTTTCCCGTCTTGTTTGAAGGTGACCCCAGGTCTTTTAGATAACGTCGATGGTAGGGGAAAGTTACTTAAACCCTTTATTCGATGGGTAGAGAATTATCCACCAGATCGGCTGAAGGGTTCGTTCAACCTGTACGTAAATGTTTGGGGAAACCGTGTTTTGAGGACGATGAAGTTACGCGATATCCACTTGATGGAGAATGATTATGAAAAAATACGGAGAGCAAAGGTTTTATAGATGTTTTGGGGCCTTGCTTTGTTTTTGTTTTAAAAAGTTTCGTGAGCGGAAGAGCCGCCGGAGCGACTACCTTCTCAAAGTTGGTTTTTTTTATTATTTTTTTTGAATTTTTTTAAGGGTTTATTTGTTTTTGAGGTTTCCCTTGGGTGCATTGAGGGGCGAGTATCCGCTCGTTACTATGCCCTTTATCCTTATTGAGAAAGGGATTGTTACAGATATTTTAAAGATTGATGGGCGTCTGGTTGGTTCCTTTTTCGATCTAGATCGTAAACCTTTGAGAGGTTAGGGTAAAATTTCTTCTGTCTAAAGATAGATCATACTTGTAAGTCCAGACCGTTTTTAGATTGGAGGTTTATGGTACTGGGGAAAGGTTCATGTAATCGTGTTTTATAAAGGTATCAAATGTAGCGTTGCCCTTTTCAATCTCTGTTTTTGCTAAAACTAGAAATCGATTATGTTTTTTCCACACAGAAAGTAACCCCTTAAAAATTTTTGGGAAGTCAATATGTTTATTGTCGTTGAGTGTCTAGGTTGTTATTTGAAAAGGATGAGAATTTTTCGTTATCTTAACTTTTTTGGGGTGTGCGGTATGTTGAAAAAATAAAAAAGTATTTGTTTGTTCCCCTACTGAAATAAGCCTTAGTTAAATTGTTTATCGAAAGCGACGTCGTCAAAAAAAATACAGAGTGGGTTTAGCCGGATGGGGATATTTCGGCGTTGTTGAATAAGGGGAATACCCTGTTGACGGCGAGGAACTTTTAAAACGTTTAAAATTGGTGGTATAAGATTTAGAGTAAGAAATGTTTTGAAGGACCCCATTAAATTTTAACAGGTGAATAGGTTAGTTTTCCCCGAATTTTTGGGGCCCGAGATGAGAACGGATAGTTTCAGGAAACAGGGTCGTGTTTTGGGGTAAGACCTCCCGCATTGATCGTTGTGGTAAGTTAAAGTGTTGTTGTTTTCGAGGATGGAAACTATTTAAATATATAATGTAGGGCCCCTATATAAATAGAATAGTGTGTTGAAGGAAAAAGGGGAAGGAGGATTGTTGGTAGAATTTTTAAAAATTTGCGTTCGAGATGATTACTGGAGAAGTATGCAGAAAAAAGGTAAAAGTTAAAAAAAAAAAGATTAAACGAGGTACCCGGGGAGGAAAACGAGTTAGATCGTTACGAAAGGAACAGATAATACCCCAAGGTGAAAGTCTGTGAGACATCATCCCGCAGACGTGAATTTAAGAAAGGTGGAAAAAATTATTGCCCCTTACTCGAAGTTGAGTGGAAGTGCCGGGGGTTCCCAACCCCGATGAAAGTAAAGTCAAGATTGGCCCCCGGTTAAAGAGAAAGGTTCCCGTGCAATGGGGGTGTAATAAATGTTTATTATAATCTCGCTGTAAGCGAAGGGTGGAATCTCCCTATCTTCCCCCGTTTGTGTGTTGGACGTTTGGAGGACCCAGGGGGTCCGAAGGGGTAAAAGTTAAAGGAAATACGAAACAATTTGAAAGTCAGAGAAAAAATTGTAGTCGAGGCTATCCCATGGGGAAAAGGTTTATTAAACTACTAAAAAAATGACATTAAACGGCCTTTACTGAAAAGGTTTTACGAGAGTCGCTAAAAGTTAAAAAATCCCCATCTTTAGGGGGGTTATTTGCAAGGGACGTTTATTAGCGGTTTAAAAGTTGTTGGCATACAATCTCGAAGAATTATGGTAGCGTATCGAAAAAGGGTGAAGGGTGGATACTTGATAGTTTTGGTGTCAAAGCCCCCATTAAAATAGCGTACTGGGAAAATCCCTTTCACTATTTATACAGGTATAAAGGGTTTGGGGAAATTTTTTTGCGGAATTTGTTTGCTTTTTTTTTTATCCGTGAAGGTTTCTTATAAAATATGACTATGACGTTACACTGAGGGCAGGTGTATTGAGGATAATTAATTTCACATTCCTTCTGGAAAAGAGAAATTGAAGAAAAATGGTTCTGGAGATAAATTTGGCAACGTTAATCCAAGCCAAAACTTTGAAAATTTTAAAAATAAATTTTATTGCGACGTTAAAGGTATCCCCACCCCTTGGGTTGAACTTGGGGCTTTGGACGATTCTTGCGAAGAGAAGTTCGAGTAGGGAAGATCAATTCGGTGCCCTAGATTTAAATAGTTATATCACTTGAAATGGCGATTGACTTTACCGGCTTAGTTCGCACCCCTGTGGGGTTCGACTAATTCTTCTGCGGGGAGAGCACAATTACCAATACCGGAATTATTCAATAAAAGTGATCCAAGTAAAATGTAGTTCGTGGGGGTTACGAAAAGGGAAAACCCGGTTTATATTGCACGAGTCTTAGGGGTTTCCCCCGGATATAGATTTTTTTAAGGGGCCCGAAAATATAATTTATTTTCGGTACGTTATTGAAAGAGTCGGTGGGAATGGGATCTTATAAAAAAATGGACGCGATTCTTAAAAAAAATTGAAAAAAGAACGTGAAATTGTTAACCAGCAAAAAAACTTTTTAAGAGTCTTGGTTACTCGTTAAAAAATAATGGAGGGTGCGTGGATTTTTGAATATTGTGGTTCACTTTAAATTGGCTTGCCGTTTAAGTATATTTCATAACCCTGTATTTTCCCCGGCTTTAGCTAACGGGAACGAGGTTAGGATATTATCAAAAAGGATGTCCCTTTATCTCAGTTTTTCCCCAAATTTAAAAAGGACGTATTTGAATACGGGGGACCGAAATATTAAAGGTTGTTAATAGGAATTTCTTATTATTCTAAAGAATCGCTATGAGATAAATGGGGGGGGAGAGATATGAGGATATAGCTTTTCGATAGTTAAAAAATTCTATTTAAAAGGAAGGGGAGCAGCTCGTCTTTAAACCCCGGTTTGGGGTTAAAGGGTGTGTGCCGAAAAAAAGGTTTTTGAGTAGGGTTTTAGTTTATAGGTTTGTTGAAGATATTTCAAATATAATCTATGCGAAACAAGAATGGTATGTTTGTTGACAACGAAAAACGCTTACAAAAAGCCTCTCCCCTAGAGAAAAATTGGAAGTTAAGTAAATTATTTTGGGTTGTCCCGATTAAAGCCCGAGAATTAATGTTAAACTGTTTAAATTTTTATAAGGTGGAAGGATCTCGAGTATTTTCCCGTCTTGGGATTTGTTAGTATTTAATATTACCCTTTTTCAAATATTTTTGGGTGTGAAAACATTAACTTTGCTTGAAAACTTGTTTAAGTTGTTTTTTTCACTTAAACATACGGCGGCTGCAGTAGAAGATTTTTTGGGATTGTTTTACGTTAAAGCTAAATTACCCTTTTTTTTCAGTGCCTTAGAGAAATGAATTGGACTTTAAACAAGTTTCTCGAAATTTGAACACTATGCAAAAATTCCCGATTCCCTCGGGGCGAGCGCCCCTTTACTTTATTTAGCCCTTCCATTTCAAGTTCCCCGGCCCCTTTTAATGTTAGATGCCGCCCCACGGAAATACTCAAAGGACGGTTGGTAAAATGTAGTGTAACGTTGGAAGGGGGAAAAAATCCCGAAAACCAAGGCGTTTTGTTTCATAACCGATGGTCCCCTTAAACCTTTAAGGGGTGTGAGAAGATGATCTATAATGGGCTATGTTTGTATTGAGTAGTTGTTTATCGATGTGAAAGATATTCGAGTGAGGAGCGGTATTATCTTAAAAAAGGGGGCGTTTCATTTTGAAACCCACAAGTTTTTCCCCCGTTAAAATTTAATCCCTTTTGTGTATGAAAAATGTAGATTGGTAATGATTATTATTTCGGAATGTTTGGTTTTGACGAAAATTTCAGCACCAAAATTTTGTTTGTATAAGTTATATAGAGCGGTACACGTCCCGCATCGTCTATATTAAAAAAACGGAGAAGGTGGCTTGGTACATGTTTATCGAGTCATATTTAAAACGATTTTTGAGAGGGATCTTGGTTGTCCTTCTTTAGTAAGCTTAAAATTTGTATACGTAATGTGTTCCCTCATTAGGTACTTTCTTCTGGCAACAGAAAATGTCGGTATTCTAAATGGTTTAAAAGTTTTAAGTTGATAAGACAAAACGATTCGATTGGCCCCAAAAGTGGATACAAACGATCGATTTCAGTCATTCCCGGCACTGCTTAAATTATAGCCTATAAAAAGTAACGTTTCGTAATTATATGTTTTTTGGGGCAAAAAGGTTAAAGTCAGAAAGAAGAAAATTCTGGTTCTAAGTACGATTGAAAGAAAAATAAAATTTGGGAAAGGGGCAAGGGTCTAGAAAAGGAAAAGAAAGGAGTAAAGGATGAGTAAAGGAAAACACAACTTTTATTGCAGAAAAAAAGTGTAATTTTTCATGTTTAAACCCCTTACCCTTTTTTAAAAATTTCATTTTAGATCGTGTTGAAGAACGAAAAATGGTACTGTGTAGAGGTAGTTGGGGCATCAAACCTGGTGTACATTAATTCTGACAGTATCGACTTTTTTGCTTTTTGTGTCAAAGAAAGGGTGTGTGGTGAAAAAAAACGTTTATGCATACAGAAGAAAATTGTATTTGAAGGGAATTAAGCTGAGACAGTGATGTAAAAGGTTTGTTAACTTTTTTATCGTTTTTGGGTATCCTCAATTTTTTGTATGTATTGGGAAGTATCAATAAATGTTTTTTAAAAAACTTTTACTTATTCCTTTGAAAAAGGGTGTATTTAAACAAAATTGGTATAAAATTAGGAAATTTTCAAAATTTTTTTATTTTTTGGAAATAATGTATTTTAAATTTTAGTTATAAGTCTAAAAAAGTAAAATTTTTTAAATAAAAAGGGAAATTTTTATTTTTTGTTTTTTTTTTTGGGGAAAAAATAAAAAAACGAACATACCCTTTTTAAAAATTTATTTAATGAAAATAATGTTTTTCTCTTTTTAAAAAACGTACTAAATTTTTTTTTTTCTTTAGTATAATGATAAAGTTAAGAAGTTTAAAAAAATTTAAAAATGTTTGGCGTAACATTAATATTTTTATCAAGTCACTTAGATTACTAATTTAAATTTTTTATCTTATTTTTAAAAGAGAGTGAAAAAATTGATTTCTCGAAAAAAATTCTCTTAAAAATGAAAATACATTTTAAAAGTTACATTTTTTTTTCTTAATTATGTGTCTTTTGATGACTGATTAATGTATTCTTTTATTACACTTCATATTCTATAGCCAACTTTTTCTTCATGAAACAGAGAGGTTGTATCGATCGATGTCTCCCCCTTTCACAGTTTTTAGAGGGAAAAAGATGTGCTCACTTTAGAGAAAAGGCACACGGTAGGATTTCTTTCCGGGGATTATACTCTTATATCAATAGGCATGGATGTCCGATTAAATTTTTTAATTAAGTTTGAACCACGTTTTTGAAGGCCCCTTTTGATGATATCTTTATTGGTCAGACAAATTTTTTCCCCTAAAAGGTTTAGGTACTCTTGCCCCCTTACCCTTTAGGTCTTGCCTCTCCTTTTACGTGAACGAAAGATTTTTGGGTAAACTTAAATCGGTAATGATCCCCACCCCAAAATTCGTTTTTAGTTTAAAAGATGCGGTTATTTATAGAGGGATCCCCTAAAAATTTTTTGTCGTAGGTAGAGGGTCAAAGGGAGTCTTTGTAAGGATAATTTTGTGGTAGCATCCTCGACAAGTCCCTATTGAGTACTAGGGTTTTATCGCACCCGGTGGGAAGGGGAAACAAAACCGGTAATGTTTTCCCCTAATGTCTTCAAAAAAATTCAAATGGCAAATTCGGATGGTA
This sequence comes from Timema cristinae, assembly GCA_039000515.1. NCBI lineage: Eukaryota > Metazoa > Arthropoda > Insecta > Phasmatodea > Timematidae > Timema > Timema cristinae. The sequence goes on from JBCFYV010002404.1 coordinate 76,513, forward strand.
GAATATCGAATTAACTTTGCGGTTCCGCGTGATGACCAGGTTTTAACCCCCCGTGGTTCGGTTCTTTAAAATTTGGGATGGTTATGGGTTCCCCGGGCCAAAATTTTCCCCCTCACCTGGTAGCGATCCTTACGTACGGTAAAGCCTCTTTTTGGATATAAAATGACCAATGCGGATTGTTAATAGTTTGAAAAACATATTTCAAACTGATTGCTAGTTTACTCTCAATAAAGTTCGCTGATATACGGGCCCTCATGGTGATTGATTGCCTGAGAAATCTGTGGACTTTGTAGTTTCAACCCGTTCGCCCCAACTAGCTTTAATGAGGAGTGAAAGACTACCCCCTTTTTCGACAAAATTGTTAACAATTTCTGTGTTTTCCCCCGGGGGTATCCCCCTTTTGGGAGAGAAAGGGGAAGTTGGAATTTAACATGTGTAATTTAGGAATTTAAGATCACCCCCATGATTACCCCTTTTGGGATTGTTCTTACCCTTTTAAATCCAATGGGATTTTTATCATCATAGGCATGAACACCCATAGGTAGTGAGGAAAAATGTAAAAGAAAAGGTCAATTTCTCTAGAAAATGAGGTAAGACTGGTTTGGGAAAATTTTTGAAGACACCATGTATTTATTATTCCCCAGGTGCCCTTGCTACAGAACACCCCCCCTAAATAGCTCCCTTTATGAATTATGTATGTAAAATCTCGATTTAATTTGGGTTCGGTTATTTCCCAATAGAGTTGGTAGAAAACTAGGAAGTAAGGGACCGTCAGGATAAAATTTATTGTCTTATGCAGGGATCGCGAAAATTTTAAGTGTGCAGTAAGTCAGTCATATTAAGGTAGAGGTTGATAGTCCCAGAGAATTTTACTTCGAACCGTATCCAAAATCGCACGCAGATCTATCCCTTCGGTCATATGATATGTGGACGTTGTAAAAATTTTTCCTTGTCGGTAGCGAGTTTCTCAGTTGTCGAAAGAAAAAGTATAGTATAGGGAAACCTTTTCGGTGACAGTTTGAATATTTTTGGGGTGACACGAGTGTTTTAAGTAGTAGATTGAATTTCGATAGTTTTCCCCGGGGCACATAGGGAAAGGGAAATGTCTTAATTTTTTAATTTTGATCCTCAAATTACCAATTATTTCAAAGGGCCTTTGTATCTCCCCCAGTCTCTCTAATAACCTGCTTTTCCCCGGATTTACGAGAAGCTCTTACTGAAGGATCGGTATCTTAGTTCAACGCGATTAAGAATAAAAATGTTGTTGAAAAAGCGTGTTTGGATTATACGCTGGGTTGTTCGGCTTCTTGTAATTAATTGTTCCCCCAGGAATACTCCGCGAAAAGTGTCAAGGACAATGTCATAAGCGATATATCTTTTGTAAAACTTTTTCCCTATTGTCAATGAGAATCTGTTTTTGAGATTCTTTTTGGGGGTTTAGAGGAATCTCGGAACAATATTTTATAGTAGTTTTAGCGTTTTTATGAACCCCCGACGAAAAGATCCGTACAATCTTCCCTGAAGTGGTGGGTACTCGGAAGACTATCTAGAAATTAATTTATGTAATACTACGAATAACCATATGCAATCTTTCCGGAAAAGTAAGCTTCAAGGTCCCTATATACGAAAAATCCCGTTTTTTTGTTTCTTTCTGTGAGAACGTAAGGAATTTATCTCTATCGAGGGGTGTAGTTCACACCCCAAATTTTTTGCAGTTTTTTTAGCTTTTCAAGTTTGTTTTCAGTCGAAAAAACGGGAATCGACGAATGTATCGTATCTTTAGATGTTAAGTTAGGTGGGGTTTTTTAACGAGAATGATGTTTAATTTGTGAATGATAAGTTTCCGTTTCCATTACTTTTTCATGAAAAATGAACATGTCTGGCAGTTCCTTATCATGAATGTAAGGGAAAATCATAATGTTTTTAGTTTTCGTCAGTGCAATATAATTGTCTTCCCTGTATTTTTGGTGTCCTTAATGGTATATTGTTAAACCTTTCGAAAGTTAGTTATTTTTTTCGAACGGGAAAGGGGTTCCATAAATTTCAGCACGTTTTCAAAAATTAAGTTCGTGACAAATGTTGGGTTACCGTAGGTTGAAAGAGGGAGTCAGTACAGATGGGAAACAAGATTTTAATTTTTCCAAAGCTTAGTTTGGTATTTTTTCAGGGGTTTGAATGAGCCCGTGGAAGCTTTTTTTTTAGAAAAATTGATTGCATTTCAGTGACGTCATTCCAGATTTTAGGAGAAAACCTCATTGTTAGAAATTGGGAAGTCAGTATTTTCGTAATTCCTCCCAAAAATTGTGGAAAAATATTCCATAGGTCGGTTGAAATAACCCTTTTAAATTTACTTGTTAGGATACCCAGATCGCAGATAGGGTGCAAATTTTCTTTTGGTTATTTGTATTTATACTTTTACCCTTTAGTAAAAATTCCCCCACGAACGGATTGTACGGATCCTTATAGGGTAGTTATTGGGAAAAGAGTACGTTTATGCGTCGGATGAGGTTTTTAATAAATTTGATAGAGAGTCTTAGGGTTTTCAGGTAAGTCTAACCTGTGTAAAATCTTATACTAGATTTTGTAACAGGTTCATAAGTATTTGTATATTTGTTTCTATATCATCCCGTCCGGTATCAGTACGCTTGATGTCTTAATCTGTCAGTTATATGTTCTATGTAAGCATTAAATACCCCCCATCACGTAGAGGGATATCATGTCGCAGGTAAATAATTAAAAGTTGCTCATTGGACTTAAATTTATCGAGGGTAAAACACCTTATTTCGTTAGTCTGCGAGTTAATATGATAGGAGATAACAGGCGAGCTCGTTTTGCTAGAGGTTCCAACATGGTTCTAAGGACGCGCTATGCTCTGCAGGCATCTAAAAAATACCCTCCAGATTAAACCTTCATTTTTAAAACGGATTGGTCTAGGATTTTAGTGTGGTCCGAAACAGCTATTAAAACAGAAGAGCGTAGTTGGTTTACAGATACCAGATCATGAAGCTATGATATTTAATATTAGCAAGCAAGCATTTCAATATTGTAGAGAAGTTTAAACCATAAAGCTTTATAGCATTTAGTTTATATATGACATAACTTTTTTTTTATAATTAAGACCGGGTAAACGATATAAGGATATTTAATAATGAAGAATAGTTTTTTATACTATTATATTTCGAATAATTTGGTCGTAAATAAAGACCTGTAAAATATACAAGAAAAACATACGTAAACTCGTTTCCTTACACCGCACGCACACACACACGTACATACAAGCGCGCGCGTGTCTTATTATGTTTAGAAAATTTGAATGATTTAAAAATTGGTTTTCCTATGTTCACTTGCCTTTTTAGGTAAAAGAGAAAAATAAGTAATCTTATTTTTTAACATTAATTATATTTGACTCCCAAAAAGTGAATTTTTTTTTAAAACTCTACTTTTTAGCTTTAAATTCAAATATTGTAGAGGTGTTTGAAACATAAATATTCAGATACCAAGAGAAAATAATGAATCTGATTTTGTGAAAAATAATTTTGAATATTAGCTCGCGGCATTTCAAATATTGTATAGAAGTTTAAATCTTTAAAATTTTTAACATTTAGCTCGTTATGTCATAACTCTTAAAAATTAATTAGATGGTAAATGATAGAGGTGTTTTAAAATAAAGAATAGGTTTTTTGAATAATTTGGCTGTAATTTAAAAGCGGTAAGATGATACAAGAAAATATTACCTAAGTTCGCTTACACACACACACACCCAACCACACACCCACACACACACATACACACACAAACACGTTACCTCAAAAGTCAAGATGGCGTATTGCTAAGCTTAGAGATTTCCCCTTTTATACGAGCAGCAACTCTGCCTTGGGAAAGTTTCTATCTGCGGGGTCAGTAAGCAGCGAGAAACGGTTAGGCAGCCACACATTGTACTTCCCGTCCAAAACCAAGGGATCGCCACCGAACTGAAGCAAGTGTTCAACGCTTTTATACTTGTAAGCGGTAACGCGATCGACCTCTTAATTGTTAATTTCTTGGTTATATATCGCAGATCTACTGTGCTTAAAAATATGGCCGCATATTCGTAGACGTGGGTTTTTAATTTTAGATTGTATATGGAAGTTAATTATTTCACCTAGAGAGCTAGGTCTATGTATAGGGACGGAGGATTCCAAACCACGCCCTCCTCCCTACTATGCGTGTGACTTAGAATGAGTCAGATTATCATGTGGTGGAAATCGTAATCTTCTCTAGGTGAAAGTATTTAAAACTTCGGAAAAAGTCTATTATCTCACTGATAGTCCACGTGAAGCTCAGGTCCCATCTGCAAGTGAATCAATTCAAGGGTTGTTTTGACGAATGCGATTAAATGTATACTTTATTTTAGGGAGGTGAGAGGAGATATCCTTTTAAGATCACTACAGTCTCAGAACCTCTGTGAACCTAGAGGATCAATAACGTTTGCCTCATAATGCACACATTTTCCTAAGATTATTTACGCCCCCTATTATTCAGAATCAATGATCCCTGTGTGTTCACCAAGCCCAAAGGGGAAATTTCTGGGTAAAGTAAAATGACTCAGAAACGATAGTTATCTCCACAGATTTCCCACTTGAAGCACGTGTCCCAACTGCATATGAATCAATTCAATGTAGCAGGTTGTTTCGACAATGTGATTAAATGCATGCATTCTTTTAGGGAGAAGTTATGCTATAGAACCATTTGTCAACTCCAAGATTAATAATGCCTACGTCGTAAATGCATACCGAGTAAAGATTATTACCGTTTTAGTATTGTTTTAGAATCAATTAAGTTGTGTGTTCTCAAGAAGAGGAATTACCACCGGTATTAAAGCTTGAATATTGCACCATGTGCCCACGAAAGAAAAGACTACGGATTATTACAGTCCTAGAAGCCATCTTATAACTTATTAAAAATCCCTCGCCCAAGTTTACATGAACTATAGTTATTACCGCGGATTTCATTCAGGATCCCAAAGACACTGTGTTGGGGGAGTCGTTCACCAACACGATTATGACTGAAAGGGTATGGGGCACCCGGTATTAAAGGAACCATGCGCGCCTGGAAAAAAAAAGAACATCAACACAGTTTTTGACACTTTTCCCATACAATTTTAATGATGCCTGATTTCTCTTGCGTAATTGCAAAGAATGCTCAGAAACACATCTGTATACCCCCAAGATCAATGACGCGCGAATGAATAATCCCTTCGAGTGTATTCAGCACCAATACGCCCCCCTCTTTTTGAGCACATCGCGCGCGAGTGTCACTGGCACCTCCAATTTACCCCACCCTGAACATCAAAAAGTCGCTAACCTTCGTTGATAGCCCTCTACACACACACATATCACCTGGAGATACCACCGTCCTGAAAAAGCCTTATACATGCTAAAAGGGGTATAAGAAAAAAAAGATTAACACTTCCGCGCTCACCCTGAGATATCGCGCGGTCCTGTGTTAAGACTATATTCTGAGAGAGAAAGAAAAAAAACACGTGCGCCTTCCTGAGCGAGCCACCGGACCCTCCCAAAATTCATCATCCCCTCCCCCTGAATTATACACCTCGAGAAGCACGATCGATAATTACCATATACACCCCGGAGATACCCCTGTCCCGAAAACCACATGCATGCTAAAGGGGCTATAAGAAAAAAATATACGTTTTCCCCGCTATACCCCTCTTGCCCTGAGATTCCAAGGTCTGTGAATATCACTTATATCTTACTGTAGGGCTTAGTTTTTAAATGGCCATGTTAGTATTTCCACAGTTTTTTCAAATTTATTGAGGTGGGGGGGGGGGGCGCGCAAAAATGTGAGTTTACACACACAAAACTTTTGCCCTTTTCGGGCCGGGCAGGAGTTTGTAAACTTGCCTTGGTGCCCACCGCAATACCGTTAGTTTTTAATGTGCTCTAAGGTACAAAAAGGTTGGTAACCTTTGCTCTTGGGAAAATTAATAGCACCTTAAGCATGCAGTAAATGAAGCGGGTAATTGGCATGATAACATGTAGGCTAAGGAGGTGTAATGTGTTCAAGGAGGGAGAGGTGCAACCCGCCAAGCCCGTACTGATTAAAAGTAGTATGTACTCCAAATTACACCAAAATAAATGTATGCTAAGCGTTGGTTTCTACAATACACATGAAAATAAGTGGTGCCAACCCCTCACTCACAGAATTGTAACACTCACGCTGTTTCGAGAGAGTCTTAAGGGGGAGACCATGTACAGATCCCCATCACGCGGGCACACGATAAGCATGGCTCCACACACACCAGACTTGGCGGAAAAACCACCCTTCAAAAAACCAACTCTACAATTATGACTATCGCTTCAGGTGCTCATGTTGTCTGACAAGGCAACTCTCGAAAGGGTTTCAAAAAAAATCAAAGCCTCAAAGAAGTTAAGATTTCTTAAATAAAGGAGAGGGTCCTCAAATAAATAATCCCTATCAAATAATTAAAGTAAGAAAGAAAACTAGCCTTCATAAAAATGCGTGATAGGGTTTCATTAAATAGTCTAGAATATCCCTAAAATAAGTGAGAGCCTTTACAAAGAATATGCTTTTTTTGAATAATAACGTGTGGTGAAAATTTTTACTAATTAATTGGGAGGTGTTTTTTTTAATGTTTTATTGGAGTATTTGACGTGCTTTTAAAC
>JBCFYV010002405.1:0-32388 GCA_039000515.1 Timema cristinae
AACCACGATCTCCCCTACGGGAACCTACATTTTGGGGAGTGGAAAACCGACCCTCAGTTCTACCTGCAAGATTCGATCCTCGGTAATCCGAATGTACCGCGAGTAAAATCGTTCTTCCTGGAAGGGGAGCCTGCATTTGCTTGGAGTGAGGATGAAAAACAAAACGACATTTCCGAAAAAAGTTTTATTCGCGAATGATATCATGAGTAAAAACATTCTTCCTGGAAGTGGAGCATTTGCTTGGATAGGAGGATGGAAAAACAAACACGAATACTTCTGAAAAAAAGTTTTTATTCGCGAATGTATTATGTAAAAAAAATCCTGGAAGTGGAGCCTCATTTGCTTGGAGGGAGGATGGAAAAAAAACACATCATCATCCGATATGTTTTAATTGCGAATGTACCATGAGTAAAATCATTCTTCCTGGAAGTGGAAGCCTCATTTGCTTGGAGGGAGGATGGAAAAAAAACATCATCATCCGATATGTTTTATTCGCGAATGTACCATTGAGTAAAATCATTCTTCCTGGAAGTGGAGCCTCATTTGCTTGGAGGGAGGATGGAAAAACAAACACATCATCATCCGAAAAAAGTTTTAATCGCGAATGTACCATGAGTAAAATCATTCTTCCTGGAAGGGAGCCTCATTTGCTTGGAGGGAGGATGGAAAAACAAACACATCATCTTCTGAAAAAAGTTTTAATCGCGAATGTCCATGAGTAAAATCAATCTCTTACCTGGAAGTGCGAGTCTCATTTGCTAGGATGGAGGATGGAAACCAGCTCTCAGTTCACCCTGCCAAGATTCGAACCTCGATCTCCTCGGATTAGGAACCTACATTTGCTTGGAGGGAGAGTGGAAAAACCAACCTCAGTTCACCCTGTCAAGATTCGATCCTTCAAGATATCAACATCTTAGATCGGTACGACCTCGGAGGAGAGGGACTAGAGCAGGGCTGCAAACCATCCCCCTCACCATGTGTCAGCGCGCCCCCTTGGGAACCTACATTTGTTTGGAGGGAGAGTGGAAAACCGACCCTCAGTTCACCCTGCCAAGATTCGATCGTCAATTCTCGGGGGAGGAGGACCTACATTTGCTTGGACGGGGAGCGGAAAACCAACCCTCAGTTCACAGGTCAAGACATTCGAACCTACGATCACCCCTACGGGGAAACCTACATTTGGAGGAGCTGGAAAACCGGACCCTCAGTTCACCTGCCAAGATTCGATCCTGCAATCTACCCACCTACGGGAGAACCTACATTTGCTATGGAGAGGAGAGCGGAAAACAAACCCTCAGTTCACCAGGCAAGATTCGAACCATATCTTCCCTCGGAACCTACATTCGGGGAGTGGAAAACCGAGCCTTAGTTCACCCTGCCAAGATTCGAACCATGATCTACCCTGACGGGAACTACATTCGGGGAGTGGAAAACCGAGCCTCAGTTCACCCTGCCAGATTCGAACCTCGGTGTGAGTAAAATCGTTCTTCCTGGAAGGTGACCTGCATTTGCTTGGAGAAAGGATGGAAAAAAACAAGCACATTTCGAGAACCCTAGTTACTCGACCGGGATCGAACCTCGATCTCCCCCCTACGGAGAGTGGAAAACCAGGTAAGATTCGAACCGATCTCCCGGATTAGGAAGCCACATTTGGAACCCCTCGGCTCGCTCTGCCAAGATTCGAACCGATCTCCCCCTCGGAGAGTGGAAAAACCAGGTAAGATTCGAACCTCGATCTCCGGATTAGGAAGCCACATTTGGAACCCCTCGGCTCGCTCTGCCAAGATTCGAACTCGATTCCTCTACGGGAACGAGCCTCAGTTCACCTGCCGAGATTGAACCTCGATTCTCGTTTTTACGAGTAACATGAAGTGGAAAAACAACACTCAGTTCACCTCTTCCCGGATTAGGGACCGCATTGCTCGGCGGAAAACCACCACAGTTAACGATCGGATTCGAAACCGGATTCCTCTTGGGGGAGAAAAGATCATCTGAGCGGTATTGCTGAGGAGAGAAAACAACTCAGATACATGGTAATCGTTCTGAGTGCCTTGTGGAGTGAAACAACTCATTCGAATCAATTTCGAGTAGCTTTCTTGGGGGATGGAAAACAAAAATTTCGTTGTAAATTCGATAGTCATTCTGAGGGAAGATGAAAAACAACATCACTCGAAAATTATGAATGTGTAAAATCTGAATGACTTGTTGGGAGATGGAATCTCAATCTACTGAGACTATTGCTGAAGATGGGAACAACCAAATTCGAACCACGATCTCCCTTACGGGAACCTACATTTTGGGGAGTGGAAAACCGACCCTCAGTTCACCCTGCCAAGATTCGATCCTCGGTATCCGAATGTACCGCGAGTAAAATCGTTCTTCCTGGAAGGGGAGCCTGCATTTGCTTGGAGTGAGGATGGAAAAACAAACACGACATCTTCCGAAAAAAGTTTTATTCGCGAATATATCATGAGTAAAAACATTCTTCCTGGAAGTGGAGCCACATTTGCTTGGATGGAGGATGGAAAAACAAACACGACATCTTCTGAAAAAAGTTTTATTCGCGAATGTATTATGTAAAAAAATCCTGGAAGTGGAGCCTCATTTGCTTGGAGGGAGGATGGAAAAACAAACACATCATCATCCGATATGTTTTAATTGCGAATGTACCATGAGTAAAATCATTCTTCCTGGAAGTGGAGCCTCATTTGCTTGGAGGGAGGATGGAAAAACAAACACATCATCATCCGATATGTTTTATTCGCGAATGTACCATGAGTAAAATCATTCTTCCTGGAAGTGGAGCCTCATTTGCTTGGAGGGAGGATGGAAAAACAAACACATCATCATCCAAAAAAAGATTTAATCGCGAATGTACCATGAGTAAAATCATTCTTCCTGGAAGTGGAGCCTCATTTGCTTGGACGGAGGATGGAAAAACAAACACATCATCTTCTGAAAAAGTTTTAATCGCGAATGTACCATGAGTAAAATCATTCTTCCTGGAAGTGGAGTCTCATTTGCTAGGATGGAGGATGGAAAACCAGCTCTCAGTTCACCCTGCCAAGATTCGAACCTCGATCTCCTCGGATTAGGAACCTACATTTGCTTGGAGGGAGAGTGGAAAAACCAACCCTCAGTTCACCCTGTCAAGATTCGATCCTTCAAACATATCAGACATCTTAGCTATCGGTACGGCCTCGGAGGAGAGGGACTAGAGCAGGGCTGCAAACCATCCCCCTCACCATGTCGTCAGCGCGCCACCCTTGGGAACCTACATTTGTTTGGAGGGAGAGTGGAAAACCGACCCTCAGTTCACCCTGCCAAGATTCGATCGTCAATCTCATCGGGGGAGGAGGACCTACATTTGCTTGGAGGGGGAGCGGAAAACCAACCCTCAGTTCACCAGGTCAAGATTCGAACCACGATCTCCCCTACGGGAACCTACATTTGGGGAGTGGAAAACCGACCCTCAGTTCACCCTGCCAAGATTCGATCCTCGGTGTGAGTAAAATCGTTCTTCCTGGAAGGGGAGCCTGCATTTGCTTGGAGGGAGGATGGAAAAACAAACACGACATCTTCCGAAAAAAGTTTTATTCGCGAATGTACCATGAGTAAAATCATTCTTCCTGGAAGTGTAGCCTCATTTGCTTGGCGGGAGGATGGAAAAACAAACACATCATCTTCCGAAAAAGTTTTATTCGGGAATGTACCATGAGTAAAACATTCTTCCTGGAAGTGTAGCCTCATTTGCTTGGAGGGAAGATGGAAAAAACAAAACACATCATCTTCCGAAAAAAGTTTTATTCGCGAATGTACCATGAGTAAAAACATTCTTCCTGGAAGTGAACCCCCATTTGCTTTGAGGGAGGGTGGAAAAACAAACACATCATCTTACGAAAAAAGTTTTAATCGCGAATGTACCATGAGTAAAATCATTCTTCCTGGAAGTGGAGCCTCATTTGCTTTGAGGGAGGGTGGAAAAACAAACACATCATCTTACGAAAAAAGTTGCTGTCCAGTAGGAGCGAGAGAGAGGGGGAGAACTCCAACATACTTCAAGGAAGAGATGAGGGGGGTACACTTCCCCACCTACTCACTGTCCCAGTATTCTTGCGTGGAAAGGGGTGAGGGGGGCTATGATGTCATTTCCGTCCTGAAACATGAACCCCCTTCCAGATGAGAGCGAGAGAGAGGCAGGAGCGGGAGAACTCCAACATACAGGGGCGAGGGGGGGCTCCCTGGAACACTTGAGCCAACGGTGCGGGAGGGAAAGGGGTGAGGGGAGGGGGGACTTCCGTTCTGAAAGTGGACTTTCCGTCTTACTTCTACTGTATGTAAATATTTAATGGAATTTAAGTGATAGTGTATTAAAAAGGCTTAATTATAATAAATTTGTAATTTATTAATATCATAATACTTATTTTGTAATTTAAAAGGCTTATAAATCAAGCTAAGTTTGATAACATTTTTCGCGTATGAGGATAGCTAAAAACGCAGATTTCAGTGCCTAATTAAAAAAAAAAATCGGAGGCCTGGACACCCCCCCTCTCCTCCCTGGGGGATATTCCATACCCCCCAGACACCCCGTAAAGACCTCTGTCCGGATCTGGCCTCAATAAATTATGGTAACCCTACCCCAGGACAGCTTAATTTAGATTACCACTTTTCAATCTATCATGTAAAGTTGCAATTGGAATATTGAATAACCTCGAAACCTCTCTAATCTTTCTACCATCTTCTTTAACTGCTTTGACTGCTGCATTCAAGGAGTCTGAAGTCCATGTTTTTCCTCTGTTTGTAGTCCTTCCCTTGAATTTCGGCATCTATACAAGATAAAATGGACAATATTCCATCAATAAAAAGGAAAATAAGAATTTTAAAATAAATAGTTGTTATAGAAATATACACACCCATAATTTATTACATGATAATTATTAGAAGGTAAACGTATTTAAATCAATGAAGGGTAATATCGATCAATTTTTTATGCTGATCGATATTACCCGCAAGGCGTGATCGGTATTACCCTATGTGTAATTCAAAAACAAATATGGCAGCCAAGTCAACCAGTTGAATATATTTGAGATAATCATGCAGACGATTTATGCATCAATATATTCTATTAGTTAGGGTGATAGTAATATTTATTTTAGCTAAATAAAAAAACAACTTACGGTTGATATTGTTCAAGCACAACAAAAGTTTGAAAACTACACAATTTAAATTATCCTACTAACGTCCAAACAACAACGCGGTTTCACTTCAACTGGCAATAGTTTTTGTATTAACACGTCTTGCTAGATAGCAGCACTAACAATCAGATGAAAAAACTATCAGTGCTGTTTTTACGAGGATACCTAAAGTATTTAACATCATATTTTAGGCTAAATAATTTCAGGTCATCTGACTTTTAGGCCAATTGACTTTTAGGACAAATGACTTTTAGGCTAAGTGACACTTAGGCCAAATTAATTTCAGTCCAAATGATTTTGAGGCCAACTGACATTAGGCGTCACGTCTCCACAGCTTGCCCTGACATTTGTTTTGTTTATTTTATGTATCTATTTTTGTACAAAAGGAATAATGTGGTCGGTGGATAAAGCCAAAGGTGTCTTTATTTGTAATTTTAACTGATAAAGCTTTTCATCTGTAGTCAATTGCAAAGTATAAATATAACAAAGCAAAATAACCTAGCCAGCGGCAGCATGATCTAAGGTGTGATTCTTACAATAGACTAGGCTGCGGAAGACGGAAAGATCGGAGTTTGATCCCAATCGGGTGTACTAAGGGTAGTGTTTCCAAAATGGGTTTTCAGTCTTTCTACACGCAAATTTCGCTACGCTTCCTCTAAATAAATCAACATTCCTAATCTCTAAAATATTAGTGTGAATTGTACTTAGGTGTATAACTCGAATGAATAGTAGTAAGACGTGGTCCTAAAGACATTAGCTAAGGTTGAACAATATGAATTAAAACTATAATATGAAGATGTGCCGAATATAAAGTTCATGTTTTAAGACCTATTTTATTCACGATTGATATTCAAAAGATAAATTGTTACGCATACTCTAATGTTGCCCAAAAATTTCAAATTGTTTAAAATAATATAAATAATAGCTTAAGTAAATTATTTTATGTAATGCCACTTATTTTATTTATATTCCTGCCTTGTTTACTATGATAAACACCTCCAAATAACCTCAAGGTTTCTGTATTGAAACATTTTATGAATTCCGGATTTTAAAGGGGATATTTCCCCTAATATAACATCTTGATCTTATAATTAGCTACGCCCAACCAAAAGAAAATTTCTTTGTGCGTCACTGACTAGGCGACTCAGTATACAGTTAGGCTGATAGAAATGTTCTTTAATTGAAGGAAGGATTATGGCTAGAGATAATGGGCAACAATATAGCGATTACGACTTACAAACCAATAAGGCAGCGATAGCGACTGAATGATGTGTGCATGTGTGTGAATTAGCTGGATATTTTTCCGACCAAACCAATTTAACCACACTCGTAAATGTATTGTATTATTTTAACAAGAACATAATTAAAAAATAATAATTGATGATTATTTGATCTCAAACCACAATAGTTCAATAGTCGTTTATGGGCAAACAAATTTTCTCCCGTTTTTTCCCTTGGTCATTCATTACTAAGATAATGTAACGAGTGTTAGGTGAAGAACTTTCGTTCCGTAAGATATTAATATAAGTTAATCACAATTAAATGGTTGTAGTCTGTGAAAAATCAAAATATTTTAAATGTATGAGAAGTTCAAAAGTGACCAAATTACGTTATTTTGAATCATACATTTGTTAAGGAAGCATACTGTTCTTTTTATGCCATCATTGTTTTATTTTATATCATTTTGTAGTAGATAAGCTCTCTATTCTGAATTAATTTATTTTTCAATCAAGCTATAAACATGTGTTACTAGTGACCAGTATGAAGTATTATTACATTTAGAAAAGAGAGTTAAGGTAATGGCCCTTTTCATTTGGCGTGTAAATGCAGAGTCATGTGAATAAACGGTTCTCTTCAAGACTGTGTATATGTTTGCAAATTCCTTTTCGGAAACGGTTTGATCATGACAAGAAGCATGTTTATAATTTATATTGATGTTATACTATCTATATACACACCCCCTCTATGATTTTAATATTGATCAAATATCAATAATCTTGATATTATTCAGAAGAAAACCTACGGCCTTAAAACAAAAAATAAATAATATATAACACTTTATAAACCTCGATACATTATCTTAGAATAGGTGGTGAAAATATTTCCATAAAATTTCACTTGTTCTTGAGAAAACTGATATTTCCAAACGTATGATTTTCCCGCAAGACCTGTCCGGTAGCTAATACCACCTACCGTTTCCGTGATCCGTCTGTCCTTGTTTTTACGGAAGGATACTTTGGTCGATTGTGAAGCCATGACACGCTTTACACCCTCACACACCATCCCACAAAATAAGTTTTAGACTTGCACTCGTCAGGGCAGGGCCTTAAGTTTTCTGCTCTTTGGTTATTAATTAAAGTCATAAAAATTGTCATTGATTTAAAGACATACTTCAAAGGAGTGAGAAACGTTTCTAACCCCTCCCGTTCCATCCTCTTACGTCTTATATAAACAGTAATTCTGTAAGAAAGTTATATCCTCATGAGTTTTCATTATTCTCCGTTGAAGTTTGAAATCACAGTCATAAAACATTAAAGATATGATTCAGCATTTAGGCTTCATTTAATCTGATTGAAAATTAATTTAAAGCTGCGTATAAATCTGTTTAAAATTCGGAGTTAGATGAGGGAAAGTGTTTTATTAATATTAAGTTGATGCTTAGGAGTGGCACCAATATTATATGTGCGAGATTCAAGAATATTATTTATCACAAGATAAGTGAGATATTTTTGATTTAAACGCGTTGTAGGGTACGGGCTAGACGTTACTCATCAGATACTTTTCAAACACTTATTAAGTTAAAACAAGCAGACGCACTCTCATTTCTTTTAATCTAGATTTATATTATGGGATTAAGGTAATGCAAGATAATAGGAAAAGTTTGACATTAAACGGTGTCATATAGATATTAGATTAGAGTTACTACTAACCACATATCATTTGATAGATTTAATAAGTTTAAATATTTATAATATCTATTATAAACTATATTAAAATTTAAATTATGAAAATAATACATTCGGGGAATGCCTGCTGCTACTCGGTCATAAAGTTGTTGACATCTTTCCTCTTTTCAAGCAATGTAAAATTCAGAATATACAAAACAATTTTACCGGTTGTTCTCTGTGGGTGGGAAACGTGGTTTCTTAACTTACATGACGAGAACAAATTTAGGATGTTCGAAAAAAAGTGCTTAGGAAGATGTTTGGTTCAAAAGAGATGAGGCTACTGGATATTGGAAGGGGGTTACATATTGATGAAATACATACCCAGTTGGCATCACAAGTCATCGATGGTATAGTCAAGTCTTGTAGATTACAGTGCACAGGACATGCGGTGTGAATGGGAGAATCTAGAACTGTGTTCAGACTATTGACTGGGAAGAAACCATTGGGAAGACCAAGAGGTAGATGGGAGGATAAAAGATAGGGATAGGTGGCGTACTTTTGTAGGTGTGGCAATGAACTTTCGAGTTAATAACGCCTTAGAATAAGTAAGGTACGTGAAGACTGCACCCAGCTGTAGCGACGATACTGTAGCCAAATTATGGGGGAGACCATAAACTCTTAGGTAGAATATGTCTAACTCATCATAATTATTATGTAATTGATTCAAAGTATTCAATTATAGTCAACATCAGTGGTTCTTAAACTTGTATGCGTCTCATACCTCCTGGGAATATTTATATAACTGGCATACCTCTTGTATAGTAATGGCTATATAATACATCATCTATATTTATTTGTGTCTATTTACAGTTTACTTTAAACAACTACATGTATTAATAAACACAAAAATGACATGATTGATTGAACAACTTTAGCCAAATTATCAATATTACAACAAGATCGCGATTCACCTCTTAGTTACTAGCAGTGTTACTAACTTTACAATCTGGAGATTACTTGTACAATAATTACACCGCTTCATTGCTTAGGAGTAGAAAGACCGACGATACTTGGGGCCTGGGTTCGGTTTCATGAATTTAAAAATATTGACAATCGTCAATTAAGTCACCGGCGTTGTCACAAGAAGTGAGGATTTAGAAACGAAGGCTGGTCAAGTGGACCGGTATTCATTTCTTCAATTTAGGTTTTATAATCAACACGTCTTAGTACCTGTTTAGTGTACACGTATTTCTATATATTATGAAAAGAATCCAGTCATTATAGCCAAAAGATAATTGAAAATATGGGTTAATACTATAAACAATATCCCGTCCTAATTCATATGTTCATGAAGGTGGCGGGACATTACAATTCGTTTACCTAAGTTGCATCCCTGATGGCAGTTTGAAATAACTAATGAACTCCATCCTCTCTATAAACCTCTATAATTTTGCAACCTCTCTGTTTTTTTGTTTGTTTTGTTTACCATGGCAATCATTGCTAGAAGCTATAAGAGAGGACTCTAAGAAGATAGAAAAGTGACGCGCTTGTTTTGAGACATGAAATAAATGTGAATGTAAATACAAAGGATTGAATTTGAGGTACGAAGTTTTTCGTTCCATCAGCGAGCGCCGGTTAGATTCAAGGACTGGACCTCAATTTTCTCTCAAACGGAGAAGATTCGTGAGATGAATGAGCGGCTTTGAAGATCTAGAAGTGTGAGTGCTGCAGCAATGGTCAGAGAATTGTATGCAACGTGTGTTTGGCATCATCACCTCAAGTACTACAGGAAAACGAGTGAGATGTTTTATTATTATTGACAGTTCAGGACCACTAATTCGCAGTTACCACCAATTAATATGTTATTTTACTTAAAGGCTCTTATGCCGCAATGTTTCACGGCTTAGATTTATAAATTTTCTGGTACCGGATAGGTAGGACTTTCTTTTAAAATTACAATTGCCACAATTAATATATATATTGTGAAAAAAAAATAAAAAATAAAAAAAATAAGAAAAAAAATATTAGTTGTTATTTTAATTAAATATATATTTTCCTACTGTTGTATGTAAAAAAAAAATATAGTTCAATTTCATCTAGCTCAGTTGCACGAGGAAACTTAATCTCGGGACCTCTGGGTTTAGATAGGCACTTATACTTAACCTGCCTGCGGAGCTCCGGTAAATCACATATCTAGGTTAACATATTTATATAACATTTGTTTTGTTGTCAAAGTTATAATTATTATATCACAATCTTAATTCAATTTAAATCATTCGATAACAAAAAAAAAAAAAAACTTTTTCCTTACATTTTCAAAGGCAAAATAAAACCAACATATATACCTAAGTCCAACCACGTACAAAATTATGGCACAGAAAGTTTATTATTTACCCTTAACACAATTAGACTTCCTTGAGTCAAACAAAATAGCCACACTGCTCACAGCCACCTATTATTTACCGTTTTTTTATTAAAACCATCCTCAGTCCCGCAATAATATAAGAAAATTGAAACTTCTCACCTAGACCATCTGTAGTCGAGAACTCGATCATATGTACATATCTCTTTATGTTTACTGAAGGATATGCATGTCCTCACAAACTCTTCAAGTAGTAATCAAGATCCTGGTGTACATCCTTTCATAATCTTAAACTGGTAATAAGTAGTGGAACAAGTCCTTTTTTTCTTCTTTTCTAATGATTGTAAAGTGTTTACATCCCGGCATTAATATCACTTCTTTTCAACACCACGCCAATAACAAAACAAAAGAACCTTTCCAATACACGCCAAAGAGGTGATACCATTTAGAAGTAGTAATATTGTTGGAATAGTGACGTATGGATGATTGTAAATAGGGATTATAATTAAAAGGGGATGGTTTTCTTTGTCACAGATTTGCCCCCTAATGTTTCAGAAGTTAGTTTTAGTATTGAAAACTGCTACTGGAACATTACCAGCCATTGGTGCACTTAAATTAGTAGGATTTAAGGTCCATTGTCTAACGACTTTTCCTTTCTTCTAAACTTGGCACCGTTGAGATCCTTGCAGGTAAGGTTGCTCGGAAATGTACATTCATTTAACCCTTTACATATTGGTTTATAGGTTTTGAAGACGCGCACTTGACTTATGTCGGTGTCCTCGCAACCAAAGCGACAAATTAAAACACCTGCTCCTGGGTTTCAACCGCACTACACCAGCTATTTGAGCAAATTCAAATGGCACTCTAGTTGTCCTCCAGGTGAAACATTTGTCTACTACCTTGGGTTTTACATAACTTTTTTTATTTTACAAACATTTACACAAATATGTTACATGGCTAATGCTTGCCTTATATAGTATAAGCTGTTAGCATTCTCTAGACCTACATACAATTGAATTACTAACACAAAACAAAACTACCTCATTACATTGAAACAAAACCACACTTTAGCAATTGACTGGACATATTAAAATTATTAGTTTACACACTCTTTAACTAAACCAAAATTCTTAAATATTAAATAGATAAGTGGATGGCAAAGGTTAGATAGAAACATAGTCGTGTTACAATATGAGACTCTCCTCTTGCAACTTATGAGACAATTGTTCCAAACAAAAAAAACAACAACTCGTGAACTCATGCCAAATTGGTGTTTCCTGAAATGTACTGTGCCCCAATCATCTTCAATTGACCCACTAAACTCACCCTAACTGTTTGGGTACCTACAGCCCCTAGGCTTCTTATTACACCACTGGTCGCGAATGCTGACTCTAATAATATGAATTTCAACTTCTTAAAGTGAGATTATCATAACAATCCTCTGCCAGGTGATTTACATACACCATATGAGAAAATTAAACAAGTTAAAATAATAATTACAAACATTAGTTGATTATATGAAGAAGAAAAAAAACCTTTTTCAAACCCTGAGATAAACATAGACTATAATGACACAATATATTAAATAATATAGTAGTTTGACATAACTATTCAATGAAATTATAGGTTGTTTAGAAATAGACATACAAAATGTTATAACGTGCCCTATCATAAGTATAAGCCTACCATGGAAATACTGGGCCTTTTTCACATAAATATCAAGCACTTATCATAAGGTGCTACACGTATGAATAATTTATAACTTCATAGGGTGTTTTAAAATAAATACTAAGCGAAATAATAAAAAGGACATTTACGCAATGTTGTCTGTTATAAGATATGGAAAATAACTTCCCTCATTCCTGACTGCAAAGAACGTAATGACGGAAACCAGGTGCCACACTTTCTGGGGCCTGCTTATGGCGACTAATTGGTGAAATCAAAAGTTCCGGTGCGTCTCTTCTCAGCTGTTGGGGCTACACATCTCAAGTATACAGTACATACTTGTAAACACACAATCCCTATCATAGGGTAACAATTGCAGATAAAGTTAATGGATTTAACTTCTTTTTCTTAAAATAACTTCATTATACTTAAACTGAAAATGCTTAAAACGTCTTAGACCTCTTTATGTTACTTGTCTGTTTCCCATACATGAATAAAGAATGACCTTGGTTGTGATGTTACTTTACTCTCAGAAAATCCACTCTCTTCTCTCTTCCTCTAACTATATTTTCTTCTGACATATACAAAAAATAAATAAATAACCTTCAAAGTTTCACCATAAAACATTTAATAATTCTCGATGCTATTCATTTCCAATAAAAGTTGTGTGGGTTCCTGCCCTTTCACAAGTTTTAATATTCATGTGACTATCACAAGTCTGCCCAGTCTAACAGCTACCGGCACAGAGGGACTAGCCTTAATGTTGACGCTGGTTATAACCATTATACATATATTTTAAATACTCACAGGATTTTCTCTCTCTCATTTTGTAGGCACATTCTTATCGTGTAGGTCTTCGGGATGCATCTTCTCTTCACATGGGGTATTTCTTAACTTCTTTGACGTAGATACTTTAACAATTACAAATAATCTATTACTGATTGTCGAAATTATCCATTATAATTCTTAAGTAATAATTGTGGGATAAATTACCCTTTCCACAATACAAAAAAAAAATTTCTCCACACTTTTGTTTTATCTTTCTTATCTTTCCTTAGATTGATACCTGACTTGTATAATACGGTGTGTACCTTCCAACCTTGAGAAAAAAATGCCGCAGGCTATTTGTTGGATGCTAGGAATCGTTCACCAATCTTTCCTAGAGTTTCTAAATTTTCTTTTTTTTTTGTAGTTTTAAGTGTTTTAATTGTGTAGCCGGCTTTAGATATAATCAATTGTAATCCACATTGTTGTCTTTCCAGGCCGCCACCTATGCAGTGCTGGAAACTCGTAGAACCATGTACCTAATTTCACCGGAGAGGCGGCTCACGAAAGGGTCGACCAGCTCTTAATGTTAACATTTAATTTGCTTTTAAAATAATTGAATGTTTTACTAATACAAGTCTATAATCGCCTTTTTAAGATATTGATATCAATATTGTCTTCCCATGCTCAAATTTGAAGTCAAGTGATGATACTATTTAATTATTTGTACAAAAGTTGGCTACTTCCGTTCTTCTGACTGACAAACACATCGATGACTCTGTTGCTGAAGTTTAGAAATTCAACAATTACATCCTTAAGTATAGAACAAACAGCCAGCGAATTTAACCAATCTTATCCTATGGTGCTCTTGAATCTAATAGACAACCCAAAGATAATCCTTCAACTTCTAACATAAGCTATGGGCACATCGGATTTCTTGACTCCATTTCTTTCTTTTCATTTAGTAATTCTTCCTGAGATCTACACAAGGGTGTTAACTTTCTCTTGACATACTAAAAATGCTCCCAGAGTGTGTGGAACCTGCGACCGGTCTGGGCTGCCTACATCGCAGGTCAACAGTTTCCTCTTTGACAATTACATTTACATCAACTGGTTGAGGATGATGACTAGAACCACGGGATGCTTGCCCTTGATAAACTGGACCTATGTTAGCTGGTACCCTATGTTGAGGGTTCGTCTGGGACGGTTGAAATGGGGTATGGGAGTTACTCCTAGACCTAAAGTCCTGTCGTTGTCCCCATAAGGGTGGTTCCTAGGTTGGGGAAAAAGGTCCGTTGACTGACCTTTTGTCTCTTACCTCAAGGTTATGATGGGAGTTTTCCCGACCTCTACCAGGATATTGGTGCTCTGTCTGGGCACCCCAAACTAAACTACGGCCTGAATGGTCGCGAGGAGGTCTATCTCTCCTCCACGCTTCCTGTGGACGTGCTCCCAGTTGAAACTGTGGAGTAGGTCCTACCCGCTGTTCCACGTTCGGCCTCCTATGAAGTGGGGAACTAAACTGTCCTACTTTGTCCCTACGCCTATCCTGTTCCAAGCGTCCTAGCGCTGCAGTCCGGCCCTAAACTCTCCAAAGTGTTGTAGGTAATCCCTACCAACATCTCGCGGTACCGTATGGGTAGTTGATGCGTGACCATATATATCAACTCAGAGTCACTGATGTTCGACTCGAAATTCCTACTTTTACTATACATGTCGGCAAGGTAACCCTCCAGAGTACCTCCGTTCTCATGGTACCTTGACGCATGTAATTTAGCCCTCATTTGGCCTGGATCTCCACACTCCAAAACATTGCTAGGAATCGGGTTCGAAATCCTCCCAGCTGTGATGCTTTCGCGCACTACCGACCACCCAAGGCAAAGCGTCACCAGTGAGGGAACTGCCCCCTAACCTTATTTTTTCCTTATCATTTAGTCGACGCCCTTCAAAAAGTTCCTCCAGAGTGTTGAGGTGGCTAACGGGATCCTGCCCACTCCTGCGATTGAATTTAGGGAGTCTACCCCCAAGAGCCGGTCTCCTAAAAGGGTACACAAAGATGAAGAAAATGGGCTTAAGTCGCCCAGACCTCCTAACCTGACCTGGTCTGACAATCCCTCAAGCTGGTTCTTTACCATTTTTACCTCCTCGGCTGTATCAGTCAACCTCTGATCCAACACCACCTGGGTTTTGGCTAAATCCGGTTCTTGTCCTTCAGTGAGCCAACAGTAGAGTTCAGAATCCCAGTGTATTTGTCTGACTCTCGTTTCCTGTGCGCACCTCTAGGCTTAGTCTATTCAATCCTTCCTCTAGCTGTGCGACCTGCTGTTCTTGCTTCTGTGCCGTCAACCTTTGGTTTGACTCCAAGGTCAGGCTAAGCTCATCCTTGACTCCAGGATCTCTTTCTTAACACTGGCCAGCTCCTGCCTGAACCGCTCTTCAGTGGCCTCAACTCTAACCTCAAAGTCGGCCTGGTCTTGCCTATTGCCGCTGAAAACTTTTCCCCTCATATGACCGTTAATGAACCGATGTGAAGCATAATCTCACTGCGGGTTTCCTCCTGAGTAGAACGAGCTTTCTCTCGAGGACTAACTGCCCTTCCTCATCTCCATTAACAACTGTTGGATACCCGCCATAAGGTCCAACGAAGGGGTACTATGGGGAACTTCCATAGGGAAAGGAGGGATTTTGTCCCCGTCTGGTGACGGACCTCAAAATAAGTTTGGGATGAGTCGTCGCTCAAATCCTCAACCACTACTTGGTCCCTAACTACCTTTTCTGCTGTGGTGTCGTGGTAGCAGCATCATCCTCCAACCCTACATCAATTGATTGTCCATCCATTATTGTGGGTAAAACCTCAGCCTCATACCTAATGTTTATCTTAGACTGTCCTCTGTCCCTACTTCTAAGAAAATACCCTTCCTGGTCATAACCTAAACCACATTTGAAAATACTAGGTTGTCTATCCTCACCTTATCGAAAAGCCCGCGTTAAGGCGCCCCTGTGAAAAAAAAAAAAATTTAGTTGTTATTTTAATTAAATATATATTTTCTCCTACTGTTGTATGTAAAAAAAAAAATTGTTCAATTTCATCTAGCTCAGTTGCACGAGGAAACTTAATCTCGGGACCTCTGGGTTTAGATAGGCACTTATACTTAACCTGCCTGCGGAGCTCGGTAAATACATATCTAGGTTAACTATTTATATAACATTTGTTTTGTTGTCAAAGCTATAATTATTATATCACAATTTAATTCAATTTAATCATTCGATACAAAAAAAAAAAAAAACCTTTTTCCTTACATTTCAAAGGCAAAATAAAACCAACATATATACCTAAGTCAACCACGTACAAAATTATGGCACAGAAAGTTTATTATTTACCCTTAACACAATTAGACTTCCTTGAGTCAAACAAAATAGCCCACTGCTCACAGCCACCTATTATTTACCTTTTTTTTTTATTAAAACCATCCTCAGTCCGCAATATATAAGAAAATTGAAACTTCTCACCCTAGACCATCTGTAGTCGAGAACTCGATCATATGTACATATTCTTTATGTTTACTGAAGGATATGCATGTCCTCACAAACTCTTCAAGTAGTAATCAAGATCTGGTGTACATCCTTTCATAATCTTTAAACTGGTAATAAGTAGTGGAACAAGTCCTTTTTTTTCTTCTTTTCTAATGATTGTAAAGTGTTTACATCCCGGCTTAATATCACTTCTTTTCAACACCAGCCAATAACAAAACAAAAGAACCTTTCCAATACACGCCAAAGAGGTGATACCATTTAGAAGTAGTAATATTGTTGGAATAGTGACGTATGGATGATTGTAAATAGGGATTATAATTAAAAGGGGATAGTTTTCTTTGTCACAATATATATATACACTCTTTGAGTATTTGAGTCTTAGATATTTAAAATTTCACTATACTTTTAATGACTTTTTTTTCTTTACTTCTATTTTGGTTACATTTATGTTCCACCCTTCTGGTGAGATTGTTGGTCCTTTTTCAAGCTCATAATAAGAGTCATTTAATTTGTGAGTATCACTCAACTCACTGGCGCCCACCCTTTTATTTCACTAGTATTTAGAACTTCACGACGAACTACAGGATTACCGTGGATACATATCAGAGGGTAGGTTTACTGGTAATTATGTCTATCACTACTGGGCCACATTAAAACCACAAAATATCCTTCCTTGCTACATCACCGCAGATACCTCGAGAGGTTAGAGTCTCAGTTTTTTTAGGTGCTTTACCGGCTGAGTTTTGTCTATGAGGGAGTGAGTTTTTTATACAGGCCCCCCCCTCTATAAGGTTACACTACCGAGCTAGCCGAATTTTATTATGTATTTTCATTCGATAATTTTTACATAATATATCAAAAGTCCCAAACCATTCATTGTACGGACCATATTTACAGCCCATAATAAATGTAAAATAAAGAGTTTAAGTCAATATCTGCTTATATATTAGTCAAATTAATAAAATGTTTCTATTCAAATATGTAAATTAGTAAATTCCCCCAAAAAAATTCCAATACATCTTTTTCACAAATACAACCCTTTTCAAAAATGTGTAATGTCAATCTTAAATCAACTAGTTATCCTACTAGTTAGAATATATATAATAAAATTAATAATAAGGGAAACAATTTAGTAAAAATCCGACTTAGTGCATCCGACCGGGATCTGACGGCGATCTCCCCGTCCTTGGCAGTCTAATCCATCCGGTAGTAGCGTGTAAGACCATGCGGCCACCAAGGTGGACTAGTTATGTTACTGTTGAATATTTCTTTACTAGCCGAACTTAAAACATGGCATCAACCACTACTTTATTAAAGGTACCGTTAGTATGTATTTTCTCCTGTATTCACTGCCGCCCTGCTTTTGCATGGCTGCAAAATTCTAAGAACTGGCGGCTATTTTCTGGACAACTGCACCAAATATCGGTTCTTTTTCAAACCCTCCCCCCCCCTCCTGACAGCCACGTAAGCATGTATTCTATCTAACCCCTAATTAATGAAAATATAATAAGCATTAATCCTATGTTGCTGTTTCAAAGAATATGTTGTATTAAAATACCTCTTTCCCCTCTCGAGCCTCTCAGTCGCAGAACACATGGGTAGGACTCCACCTCTCAAGGTACTCGTGTTGAGAAGCTTAGTTTAGGTAGGTAGTTCTATAATTTAGTAATTCTAGACGAGACAAAAGGAATTACCATGGTGGGCCTACCTGTTAGATATCACCACAGTGCTGAAGGGTCCTAGTTCTGAAGAGATAATCATAAAAATCTGGGTACGGTACCAAAAAGTATATAGCAATGTTATATGTTGTGTTGGTACAAGGCAAAAATTAAAACTTAATTAGTCTGCACATATTTTAATTTACTGACGCAGAAAAAAATTATGCCCTACCTATTTGACGCCAAATAGTTTATAAAATCTAATACTATAATATAAGATTCCAAAGGTAAGTTATATATGATTATTAATGAGAATCTGTGCATTAGAGATGACAATTAAATTATAACAATAACGTAAATACTGATCTTAATTTTACAAGTTGGGTGTTAAGATCTCCTATTAATACCAATAAATAGTGTTTAATAAGATTAGATGAATTAAAATGTGCCTGTTCTCATGCTAACTTATGTAACTACCGAACAAAAAAGTCTTAATAAATTAAGAATGATGGTATAACTGTAGTCCTAAGCTAGGTGCTAGTAAATATAAAGTGTATACATGTATTAATCTACCTTTTTTCTTCTTTTTTTTTCTTTGATAAATAGACTCAACAAATCTGTTGGCGTGACATCTAAATATTTTAAAGTTGAATATCTCACACATTTGGTAGTCAGTATAGACAAAATTTATATTCACTCTGATGATAACTAGTACAAACTTCCAATATAAATTACGTGGAAAAATAAGATAAAATTTAATTTTTAATTTCGCGCCAAACTAGTTTTAATATTCTCAAAACCAGAGCGTCTGTTAGTTATTTTTTCCTAAAAAAAAAACTGTTGTAATGTTATCAAAACAATTCAAATAATAAAAGTAAATCAATGTGGCAGCGTATAGAGGAATGAATAATAGTATTGAAATTTCAGTGTTGTCGTTCATGGAGTATAAAAAAATGTTTAGTTGATACATATTAGAGAAGTTGAGACAGAACCAATGTATCAGTAAAAAACAGGATCAAGAACTCCGTGACTACTTATAATATGAATTGCCTCTATATCTTTTTGCGCTCTTTGATGAAATGTGAATGCGCAAAACTAAAAGTTATCTTTGTTTGATAGATTTGAACCAAGAGTAGTGTTGAACTTGGTGTACTGCAAATATAACGTATGCTATCGATGGAGGATTTCAACAAAATGAGCAAACCACTTAGTGAAAATATGGGTTTTGCACTCATTAGATGGATCCATTTAAAATTGGAGGACATAATCTCATCAGTTTATCGGACGTGTTGGATCTGGGGAGGATTATCATTGGAGGAACGAGGTATCCACTGGCTCTCATCGCTGCAATGATTGCTATTGTGGCTACTCTCTCATCTGACGTCATCGTGGCTACATTTCTCTTATCCTGAATTAATCATCAGCTTCATTTACATTATAAACTCTTGCTATGATAATTAAAAAGGGTTTTAACATGCGCACATATAAATTAATACAGATATCGGTGTATAAACCTAACGGCTAGTAAGACCCGGTTCTAACAAAAATAAAAAATATAGCAATATGAGAACAGTTCTTTACAGGAAGGTGCTGGTAAAAGAAATTGTGAGGATTTTATTCGATATTTAATCAAACACTGACATAGTTTAGGCAAGTACTATTTTCACTTGCAAATTTAGAAAATTTTAATTTGGAATTTGGAAATTTGAAGCGTAGATATTAAATAAACTATAATTTTGAATAATATTCTACACTTGTAAATTTTTTTGAAAATATTTAATTTCTGAAATCACCTCTAAAGAATCTTCCTGTACAAAATGTAGTCTCTACTTTGTCAAAATATGCTGTTACGGGGAATTATCGATTTTTCCAAGCCACCATTCTAAATATTTTTTTCGGTATTAATTTATCATAACTTGGAATTTTGGAAAAGTCCGAAACATCGCCAAGTGATTTACTGTCACTGCTAAAATATATGGTGTAAGTGAACTTTGTAAATAATTTAGGACTGGTTTCCAAATTTGGTCAAAATTTATAGAAAATGTATAGGTCATCTAGATATTCAAATATAATTTTTATAATTTCGTCCAAGGATTTTGGTTTGGAATTCAGAATTGATGCTTAGAGTGTTAAGATTTTTGGATGAGAGTAATCGAGCCAATACTTTATATATTAGTTTTTGAAAATTAAAATATTTTTACTTGAAATTTCGGAAACGGTAATTTTATTTTTCTTGATCTTATTTGATTATTTGGTAGAATATTCTTAATTTAGAATGTGAGGGTTAATTAAATTAAAATTTAGATCGGTACTGGATTCAAAATATCCTCGAGTTTCATTATAATATCGGTTTGTAATTTTTTCTCTCTTGGTTTGAACTACCTGAACTGCCAACTCTTCCAGTGGATTGTCTTTCGCGGCCATTCTCTACCCTGCATCTCACAACATTATTTATCTTAAAATCCATCTAGTTTTAATAAATACAACATAAACTGACAGGGATTAAAACTAGATTACTTTGATTTGGCATGATAAAGCTCTTCCATGTAACTTAAAATAAAGTAGTATCAATTATTTTTTGTTAGTTATTAAGTTAGTACTAATAATATCCGGTAGAGCACACATAAATCTATCACAATTCATATGAAAACAAACTCTCTAAAAATTGCAATCATTGTAGTTGTAGCGTAAATCACAAGAACTGAAAACTAAAAAACCTCTGGAGGACCAGTGTTACGAACACGGACAAATGGACTGTATGGTGGAATGGGAATGGGTAGAGGCAACTCACCTTCACTTTATGTTGTCTGATTGGTGTTGTCTTGGAGTAGTCAATTTGATTAACACACGCACACGAATAATTGAGATTGGACCGCTTCCAGGTGAAAGTTCACGGAACCTATAACCATCACTTATGGGTCGATCAAGTCTCAGCACACGACTCACTAAATCCGCGTTCCACTATATATACATTATTGTATCCACAGAGAGACGGGACGGACGGACGGACGGAGTCGACACGACGGAACGGACGAGACGCACGGCAAAGTGAAAGGTTCTTTATTCGTTTATCGTGTGCTTATCGTGTGATTATCCGTGTCAGGATCTAGGACGAGGGACTTCCAACCTGACACCTCAGATGAGGTTCCGGTCTACTGGAATAGCGGCTAATCTGCTTAAATTCAACGTTTGAATAGAAGCTTAATCTTTGTAAATTTACTTCAAATATCCTAAATCATCTGTGTACGACGGCAGAAAGGTGAGCATATCCACAAGTGGTCGTACCACGGACAAATTACTATCAATAAGCCAACTGACAAACCAAAAATAACAAAAACCGACTAAACTGTTGAAGGCCCTTCTCAGGGCCAACAACAAACTTAAAAAAAATGGACAAGCTAGCAGAGCTTGGACGTGCACAGCAGAAACGCCACCAAACCCAGGACTGGGCTAGGAATCTTGAGGATGAGGACATTAACGTTGAACTATCAGATAATGAGACGGAGGAATCCGAATTCACTGACGCATCTATCCTAAAGAGGAAACTTCTATTTAAACCAAAGGAGGACAAACCTCCAAAATCAGTCAAAGTTGCCAACCAATACGAGATACTGACAGTTCGTGAGGACGAACCTATGGAAACTATAGAACTACCAAGCGAAAACGCTAGACAAGACACCTCAAACTCTCAAAAAACCAAACCAAGAATACCACCCATAGTCGTAGCAGGGACAGCAAATTATTCCAAAATATCAAAGACTAAGAAAACAACCATGAAAGGGACCTTCAAAATATTTTATAAAAGAGACGGGCTCAAAATCCACACTTCAACCCTCGATGACTTCAAGACCCTACAAGCCTATCTCAAACAAACAGGGCAAGAATATCATACCTTTACACTCCCGAGAGACAAGCCCCTAAAACTTGTCATAAAGGGCTCCCACCCAACATGCCCACTGACGATATAAAGGAGGAGCTTCATACAATGGGCTATACAGCAACTGACATCAGACAATTTACTTCAAAAACACAGACGGAAAATGCAACACAAGATATCGTCAAATTACTACCAATTTTCATATGCACTCTCCCAAGAACCGATGAGAACTATAAACTTTTTCAGGAAACTTACATCAATAACACCCGGGTCAAGATAGAACACTATGTACAAACACAAAACTACATCCTACAGTGTCATAGGTGTCAAAAATTCGGGCACTCTAAAAACAACTGCGCCAACAATCCTAGATGCGTCAAATGCCTGACGCCCCATTTGACTTCTGACTGCAAAAATAAAAGACAACACAACTCCTGCTAAGTGTGTGAACTGTGGCGGTAGCCACACCGCAAACTACTCAAAGTGCCCTGAATACCAAAAATTGATTGAGAAAAAAAATCGACCAAAGACAGCAAAAAAATGACAAACTATTTACCCTCACACAAAATATGACAACAACAAAACAAGATTTCCCACCACTACCAATCAAAATAACGCCAACAACCAACACTAGCAATGCACCACGTTCATACAGAGACACCCTACTTGCCAAACGGAGCGACCCACAACAGACTAAGGAAGAAGAACAAACGACCGCTTTTGACTTCAAAGAAATTTTAACGATATTCAAGGAGATGAACATTTGTGGTCTACTTAAACATATCAAGACTTACATACCAAAAATTAAACAGGCAGACGACAAAATGTCAAAACTGATGATTATAATAGAATCAGCCACCGACTTCTACTTTGGTGCAAATGACGATTAATCCACAAAATATAATTAAAAATCAACTCAGAATACTAATATGGAACGCCAACGGAATTCTACAGCAGAAGCACGAATTTGAGGAACTATTAGGAACTTACGAGTTGACTTGGTGCTTATATGTGAAACGCATCTAAAGACAGACCAACGATTTAACATCACAGGACATAATATCTACAGGACAGACAGGGAACACAAAAAGGAAGGAGGTACGGCTGTCATTATAAAAGACTATCTACCGCACTACAGGACAAACATCAACGACACGGAAAACCTCAAGGCCACAACCATATCAATTAGCACAAAAACAGGTCATATTAACTTTGTGGCGGCTTACAATCCACCGTCAAAAATCCTACTGAAACAAGACTTAGACAGTATTACATCATCTGACAACTATTTTATTGGTGGTGATTTAAATAGTAAAAACACGTTGTGGATTAGTAGGATTACCAACAGGAATGGAAGGATACTAGAAGACCATTCTAACGAAGCAGAGTACAACATCATAGCACCAGACACTCCCACCCATTATCCCGGAAACCATCTACATAGACCGGACATACTAGACATAGTTCTAACAAATCTGAAAATAATACCAGACACCCTTACAGTACTCCAAGAGCTTGATTCTGATCATAATCCTCTGTTATGCGAGTGGAAGTAACTTACAGCACCAAACTAACTGGCGAAATCCAACGATAAGCACAACTGACTGGAAAAAATTCAAAACAGACCTACAAGAGGCCCTACCGAGGAACCTAGACATCCACACTGAACAAGACATTGACGCAGCCGTAGACCTCTTCACAATAACGCTCCAAGAAACCTACAAACTTAATAGTACGATTTCACGAAAACACCATGACTTCAGAGTTGAACATCCGGAACTAAGCTATTTATAGCCCAAAAAAGGGAGGCACGTAGGGATTAGCAGCGACTAAGATCACCAAATGAACGCATCAGATATAACCGTCTAAAGGCAATAGTGAAAAGAACCGTAAACCAGATCAGGAGAACAAACTTTAACACATTCGTCACTGACTCAGCTACTAACATGCAGGAAACCTGGACTATAACAAAAGTACTAAAGAGGACCTCGAAAAAAAAAAACACGCCAGCCATCCATGGACAACAGGGATGGCTTACTCCAGACTGGACAAAGCAAATGCAATTGCTCTAACACTTGAAGACCAATTCAAACCTAATCCCGTACACGATCAAAACTTCAACAGAGACGTCACCAGAGCCGTACACGACTACATTCAAAGACCCCTAACAGATTTACCCGCCCCCATCACAGAACAGGAGATCCAAACCACTATAAAGCAACTGAACCTGAAAAAAGCACCTGGACTAGACGGAATTAAAAACGAGTCGATAAAGAACATACCTAAAGAAGCAATAGCCCACCTAACACATATATTTAATGCAGCCCTAAAAATCGCCTATTTCCCAAACACCTGGAAAGAGGCCAAGGTTATATCTATTCCAAAGCCAGGCAAGAACGGCATCTTTCCCCAAAATAGGTGACCTATAAGCCTACTAAGCACGATAGGCAAACTATTCGAAAAACTTATACTAACGAGACTAAAACTACATTCAGAAGCACACAAGATAATCCCGGACCTCCAATTTGGATTTAAAAGTCACCACTCAACAATCCACCCGCTATTAAACTTCATAGAGGACGCCACAGACAGTTTTAACAACAGACAGTACCTAATAGCCATATTTCTGGATATCAAAAAAGCGTTTGACAAGGCGTGGCATCTCGGCCTCATCCAAAAGATGGTAACCTTTAACTTTCCAAGGGGCTATGTGCAACTAATCTACAGCTACCTGTGCAATAGAAAATTCCGAGTCTCTGTTGAGGGCGCACTATCGGGGGAAATCCAAGCAGAGGCGGGAGTACCACAAGGGTCGGTGCTGGCTCCCTTCCTATACAACATCTACGTGGCTGACGTTCCGACCAAGACAAAAATGACAATACGACTATTCGCCGACGATACCTTGATTTATACAAGAGAAAATAACATCTACTATGCGTCGTTAGCCGTACAAAGATACTTAAAGACGTTTGAATCACGGCTGACAAAGTGGAGGATAAAAGTGAACGCGACAAAATCCATTGCAATGGTTGTAGCCAGGAAAAGACAGGTGCCACCGGCCAACTTTACTATATACGAAGAGGATATACCATTCAAGGATGACGCCAAATACCTAGGAATCTACATAGACAAGCGACTAACATGGACTAAACATATCACCGAGACCAGCAAAAAAGCAATGGCGTTATTCATTCAACTCTATCCACTGCTGAAAGGAACACAACTAAGCCAACGAACAAAAATCACGATCTTCAAAACTGTAATCCAGCCGATTTTACTCTACGCCTGTGTAGGATGGGGATATGCAGCTAAGACGCATCTCAAAAAGCTACAGACAATTCAAAACCGAGTACTCAGGACGATAACTGGCGTAGACATGCGAACAAGGATTGACCAACTACACGTAATGACCCTAAACAAGACGTTTGCTGAGCTCTTGCAGGAAATGAGAAACAAGTTCTACGAAAAAGCAGGAAATTACGATAATCCCATTATCAGGGCACTAGGGGACTACGATCACATGAACAGAGGTCATACAAACGACCAAGGCTGGAGTAGATCACTCACAACTTCACAATCAATTCCATCCTTCATCAAGTGCAATATAAACTAATCAAACATGTATTTTTTTCAGGTAATCATTCACAACCTCACAAATCAATTCCATCCTTCATTAGATATATAATTTCATCAATTCACTGTTTTCACCCTCATTCCATGAGGAAAAGGGCTAGCGAATGCTGCCTGTAACTCACAAAGCAATACAGCCCTTTCACAGGTGACCTAGCTTGGCGCTTCTGCCAAGGTGGATATCTTGTGTCGGGCTACAGACAACTCAAACCGTGTATTTTTGTACAAACAATTCAAAGGTACCAATTCATGCAATAATTAAGTTCATGCAACGAGGATAAGGGTCTGTGAAAACAACCTCTAACTCGCATATCAAATCAGCCAAAACTTCCCACTGCTTGTCGATGACTCTATTGACAAGTGTGGAGGTTGGGGCAACAGGGGCATCCCAGAGAGACGGGCCAAGGCAAAGAGGGGGTAAGTCGATAGAACAAATAGAAACAGAAACTAGAATAGTCCAGGTTGTCCTAGCGGCGGAAGTGATCACTTTGTCTGGCCGCGTGGAACCTCGATCGTTTCCGGCCGGTCGCGGATCGAGCCCCGAGCAGATAGTCGGTTGAAGGCTCCGCTCAGTCACTTGTGCCAGTTGGCCGGTGGAGGTCAGAGCTCGGGCTTTGGTGTTGGTGTTTGTGTTGTAGATCATCACGGGTGGCGGTGAGTGTTGACCCATTTGATATAACGTCAACTTGTAACTCGTTACAAACTTTGTAATTAATTTAGGACTGGTTTCCGAAAGTTGGCCTAAATTTATAGAAATTTCTAGGTCATCTGGATATTCATCTGTAATTTTTATATTTTCGTCCAAGGAGATAGTTTTGAATTGTACTCTTAATTGCTAATTTTTTTGGACGAGGGTAAATCACTTAACCCGTCAAACCACCACTTTGTATATTTGTGTTTTGGAAGTTGATTTATTTTTATTGGGAATTTTGGAGGCAGCCATTATCTTTTTTTATTACATTATTTGATTGTTTGATAGAATGTTCGTAATTTAGAATTGTGGTCTTTTGGAAAATTTGAGGGTCCCTAACGTAAAATTTAGATTGAGACCAGATTCCTAAAATTCCTCGAACTTCATTATAATATGTGGATTTTCTTGTAAATTCCTAATTTTTATTTTCTCTTGCTTTGAACTACCTGAAATGCCAACTCTTCAAGCGGATTGGATTGTCTTCCACGGCCATTCTCAACTCTGCATCTCACAAGATTATTGCTTATCTTAGAATCCATCTTGTTTTAATAAATACCACATAAACTTACAGGGATTAGAACCCGTTTACGTTGATTTGGCAAGATAAATCTCTACCAGCTAACTCAAAATAAAGTGTTATCAATTGTTTGGTTAGTTGTTAAGTTATTACTAATAATATCCGGTAGAGCACACATAAATTTATTACTCACTATTCATTAGAAACTAACACTCTAGCAGTTGTAATGATGACCAGTTATTGGCAATTGAGACTTCAGGAAAATACGGTTTAAGTTAACCTTACTCAACTTCTTTATAAAGTATCAATATAATAAATAGATACCCATGTGTGATATTCCTACAGAAAAGACATATTTTTATCATAGAATACCTTGATTAGCTGGCAGAGCATCTTGAGTGACGATATTCCTTAGTATCTTTTTATAAATTTAGCCTCGTATGTGAGGCTCCGTAATGTCGTGGATAATATTATATTACAGTATCGCTTGTAATATTTGCGTTTATATTCGTTATTAATCTTATCTTCAATAAGCAAACGCTTTCATTTTTTTAAATCAAGCCATGATTATTATTTGTTGCCAAGAAATACGATGTATTACAACATATTATTATAATAGTTGTTTCCTAGATTTACATAATGGTTGTGTTTTAATCTATATAGTTGAAATATCTATTT
The DNA here is from genome assembly GCA_039000515.1 of Timema cristinae. NCBI lineage: Eukaryota > Metazoa > Arthropoda > Insecta > Phasmatodea > Timematidae > Timema > Timema cristinae. Next base: position 27,461 of record JBCFYV010002405.1, read on the forward strand.
TTAAACGGATTGTTAATAATTTAAATGAAAATATGTTGTTAATACCAGAATATTTTCATATCACATGCATCGCTATTTAAAACTTCATGGTGTTTTCCTTCACCAGCCAGTAAAAACTTTTACAAATTAAGCTCTCTTCTTCTTTTAAAAAAAATCTAAAGATTATAAATATTAAATTAGTCCTTTTAACACAAAATCGAAATTTATTGTTCATCTGATTGAAACATTTTTTTTAATGCTCTGGACAATTTAAAGCCACTAAGAAGACGATATGATATGGACAATAGCACGGGTTTTCAAGGTCCTTCAAGCTTTATAATGTATGTATTGGTTGATATAAATAATTTAGAACAACATGTATTATTAGAGAACAACATCTAGGCAGGGAACTAGAATAACTAAAGTTTTAATTAACGTCACATTATTATGTTTATTTTCTTATAAACTTGACCAGTTTTATTAATTGGAGCTGTACATCTTTCACCCCAAGGTCACAGAGGGGAGGCGTAGTCATTATTTTCTATGTTCAGAGACACGAATATTTCAGAAACTGCGAGATCTGTATAGTTTTAAAATTATTCTCATAAACGTAAAGAGATAACATTGTAATGGTACTTTGTTGACATTGAGATTACGATTAATCATTTTGTTTTAATGCTCTAGAAACAAATTATCTAGTGCAATCATTGTTAGCCAAAGAATTAAATCCTGAAAACTGGGGATGGTTAACCAGGGAAAGGTAACCTTGTTTTGCAATAGGTGGTAGGTAACCATGAGTCATTTTGATTCACTCTGACATTTTACAATAAACAAAACCTGTATTGTTTAATAAACAGTTTTATTTATTCAAAAAAAATCGTCACAAGTATAAAATTAACAATAAACACGTTTTACAAACTAATTTTTTGACTAAAAACGACTCATTATATACAATTTACGACTTATCAGCAAATAAATGTGAAGTCCTCTACAAAAAACTAAAAATATATGACTTTCAGTCTTACAATTTACAAAAACAAGTCTTAGGTTGGTGAATACAACGAACTTATCACCAAATAAATGTAAAATCCTCTACAAAAAACTAAAAATAGATGACTTTAGTCTTATAATTTACAAAAAAAATCTTAGGTTGGTAACAAAAAATTAAAAATTAAACGAATTTAATATATTAAAGATATGAGACAAAAGTAAAATATAAACACAAAAGTAAAATATAAACACGAAAGTAAAATAAAAATAAGAAAGTAAAATATAAACACGAAAGTAAAATATAAACACAAAAGAATAATAATAAGTCTCGGTCTCACTTCTTGCATTCCAAGCATATTTTTTCCATATGCTCCCCGCATACAGGCTTTTGGCAATAAAACATTGTGATTGCGTCTCTCGCCGCTTTTTGTAATGGCAAAAGCTACAATATACACGGGATACAAGTGGTCTTCTCATATCACTACTTTCATCACCTTGGGTATCCATTAGGTCAGCTCCTCCACAGAACCTTGAACCTTGAACTCCTCCACAGCATCGAATTATACATTCTCGCAGGCTCACGGGGATCTTGAGAGTCAATCTGTATCTCATCCAAGGCTCAGAAAGCTCTTGAACAAGTTGCTGCATGAAGTTGAATTTGTTTAGTGGTTTAGGTAAAACGCCAATTTTTCCACTCTCTTTTTTGAAAAAATTATGCAAATAAATAACATAGGAATTGACTGCAGCTATGTTCATCATATTAAAAAAAAAATCCATTGGCCATCTCTTCGTTTTTCTTCCTGTATTCATGTCCTGGCAAAGCCTATCAAAAACATCCACACCTCCTTTAGTTTCATTATAGTTGAGTATAATTTCCGGTTTCCCACTTCCTTCATTTACAGCTGCGTCATCATGTAGAGTAGATATAAGAGCCACAAGTTTCTTCTCGGTTGGTTTATAGGAAACAGCAGCCATGGTCTCAGAAAATAAAAAGGAACTTGAGCCCACCTTTCTTCCATTAAAATTTTTATCAGTAAATTCTCTTGGGAATTCAGATTTATCTTTTTTAATTGTACCAATCATAGTTAGCTTGTGTTCTTTCAAAAGCTTTTCTGCCAACGGAATACTGGTAAACCAGTTATCCATGGTTATGTTCCTATTTGTACCGGATACAGGTTCAACTAGGTTGAGGGTAAAATATGTTCCCGCCGGTTGGTTGCTTGGGTTCGAACCCTTTCCAAGGTAAGGGCTGGCATTGATCATGTACTTTGTTGAATTGTCACAGAGCATAATGATTTTCAAGCCGTATTTGTTGGGCTTGCTGGGGATGTACATCCTGAATGGGCATCTTCCCTGAAGCCTACAAGTTGCTCGTCTATGGTCAAATACTACCCAGGCTTATAACTTTTTTTACAGTTGGAAACTAAAATTTCCCACAGCTCGCTTATGGGGGCTAATTTTATGTTCCTTTGTTCCCTGGTATCTCGGTCATCAAACCTGAGACACCTCAGCAAGAACTTGAATCGGGACTCGGACATTATAGCCCAATGCTTGTCTCCACAAAAGGTAGGGTTGTGTAGGATGGCTGTATGGAGGTGATTATTTTTCATCGCTGCTGCATTATAAAGAGATCCAAATAATGCCAGAAGTTCTTCTTTTGTAATTGCTGCAATTGTGCTTTTGTTTGGTACCTTGTACTTTTCCCTTAGAGTTTCAATTTCCTTGTTTTATATATTCAAGAATAATATCTAATATATTATCTGTGAATATTTTTTTTAAACATTCGATTGGTGATTCAACGAGCAGAGCATTGTTAAGTGGTCCAGGCGCAACATGAATAATATTTTTTGACCTAGTTTGCCCTTTGAGGAATTGATTGGTTGTGTCGACCAAACATAGCCATTTTTTCCAACTAAAGTGACTGAGTCCCGATTTTCCGTCACTGATCCAGAGGCAGGGATTTCCTTAGAAGTAGATGACGTCGGTTTTGAGCGTGAGCCTCCTATTTTAGACTTCTTGGCCGGTTTTCGTTTTTCGCTCTTCTCATCTCGAAGCTGTTCCTCGATATATATTGTCAATTATCTCATCATCATCCACAAGATCTTCTGCAACTGGTTCATAATCCGAATCAGAATCCTCATCGGTAACATTTTCGAGAATATCTTCAGCTCCTTCATCATCGGATTCCAATGTAAAAAGAATATCATTGATTTCTTCATCTGTCATAATCCTTTTTGTATCGATCTTGAATTCTAAAAAAATTAAAAAAATGTCCTTTATACATTGCAATTACAATAATAGTTTAGAAAACCATGATTGGAGAGAGATAGAAAAAGAGGCATGGCAGGTCTAGGAAGAATTAAAATTCGCTACAAAAACTTATGCTATTATCGGTAACCATGAACGAAATGACTCACAGTTTTCGATTCTTATCGGCAACCATGAACAAAATGACTCACATAGATTTTACATGCAGTGGCAGCCATGCGTCAATTTGACTCACTGAGTATTAGACGAAAAAACATTACCTTGTTTGAGGAGTAGTCAGAGACCTTCCCACCGCGTCAGCTGCCAGTAAATCGACTGCTTGTCGACTGCTTGTAGAGGACCTTGAGCCTGGTACAGGTTGGCGGCCCCCACTCGGAATACCATCCCCACTACCCTCACAGATGAGTCTATATGACTCAGGTTACCTTTCCCGGGTTAATGAAAAGTAATTGTTTGGAACCAAAATAACATTACAGCCTCCTGCTCCAGATAACTTTTTGAGTATGATTTTCTGAAACTGTGCAAAGTGTGTGGATCAAAGTGTGTCTGTAGAAAAATAGGTTTATATTATAGCCCTATTCAGCAGTGGCCCCTCCCAAGTGTACTTCACGCACAACACAACATGCCACGAGAAGAAACAAAAACAGACTAAACGAGCAAACAGTGTGTAGGCTCGCACTAGGAAGTATCATGAGGCATGCTGGGAAAGCGTGACGTACATCCGTTTAGAAGGCGATGATGTGTCCAGAAAACTATTGTTCTGTATCCATCCACAACATGCTCGAACATTCTACCTCCGTCTAGTTGCCCCTTCCCCCTCTTCCTTGGTGTGTGTTCACCTCTTGTTTTCTCTACCCCTCTTCCCCCTTTCCGAGTCTGAATATTGAACGTATATAATGATGTAACTCGTATTGGTATACCACTCTCGTCAGGATCCCGTCCTTGGACACATCTTAGTGTCAAGGACGTTCATAATGTATAAATTACATTTCAGGTTTTATACTCTCAAAATTCCTTTTCGACCATAAATATTGTTATTTAAATTAAATTATATAATCATAGTTGGGAATAGTGTATTTAACCTTGATTTAGTTGTAAATTGGCTTAATTATGGTAAATTATATTTGCAAGTCTGTTACATTGGCAAAAATAAAAGCGAAGTCCCCCCTCTTTTTTTTAAAACTCAGGGGTTAGCTGCTCTTTCTCATTCTAATATCAAGGATAGGGTAGTGATTACTCCTTTGTTAGTTTTGAGTTTGAAGTGGACTATTAATGCACGTAATGTATACCCTGTATGGGGTAATATGTCAAGTTTTTTTAAATGTTAGGTTTAGGCAAAATAGAAAACTTAGAACCCATCTGGCCGTATAATTAGATTATGACTCTTTAAATTTTGGGGCTTTTCCCCTTTCGTAATATGTGGTATTGTGTTAACGTATAGTTATGTTGACAAGAAAGATATTACTGTACTTGTTATAAACAAGCTTTAATACTATTGACGATGGTCACTGAGGCCTGTTGTGATTAGTTTTATAATGCTATACATGTGTATTGATATTAGTATTCAAATCATCTAGGTGATTTTGCAGACCCTTCGTTATTATTTTTCTAATAATTACAATATATTTATAGTTAGCTTTTGGACGTTTAGCAAGACCTATTGTCATATTTACAATATACTTTATATTATA